>JAKSZP010010789.1:0-116063 GCA_022478985.1 Massospora cicadina
AACTTTCCCAATTACACCCCTCACCATTTTTATTAAATGCTATTATGAACAATCCTGTGCGCGGACCCCTTCAAGGAGGTCTTATGCTACATTACCCATTCCATTTTAACTATGATGAGTTTATCCCCTAGTGCACCGTTAGTTCGCCCAGGTACCCTCCAACCTGGGACGTTTAACCCTTCTCTCCTTGTGCACTACATTTGCTATATAATGGCGGTATGTGGGAGATACGCCAACGGATTTTGCACATGGTTTGACCCACTGAGCAATTAGACCAACGATATGATGATTGTTGTCCTCAACATAACAGAATAGACTTATAAATAAATGAATGAATGTGGAGCGCTCGCTCCCTCAACTCTCTTTTATTTTATATTAATACAGCTGATTCTCGCTGTTATACTTACTCGAAAAATAATAACAACCTAACTTCCTCAATCATCTCATCCTGCTTGTATGGTAACAACTTCAGATGGTACCGCTTTCATGGCTTAGTATTTCACTTCGCCACATCTCATTGGTTACACCAATTATTCATTCATCAATTCACAATCTCCCAATTTGGCTGATTTCCCAATAATCCCAATATTGCCTCATTTGAGGCGCTCAAATAATTGTTTTTTTAACAACTCAGTGAAAACACCCGTTCCACCATATTGACTTAGTGCTTATCATCTAGTCATATCGGAATCATGACATTACCCCCTCCTTGACTGGATGATAAGGCACCTATTGCTTATATGCCTGGAGGAACTTCACATGCACTCAGTTGATGATTTAACTGCTAATGGGGTCCTTGATAATATATGCGTCAACCCCTGTTTTCTCTGACTTCAAATGGACCAATCCATATACTGGCCAGCTTGTGTTTCCGCCCAACCCATGCTGATTGTGAAAGAGAACCATGTCGCCTTCCTTGAAATGTGCTAACCCGCTTCAATGTACCTGATCTGCGCCCTGATTCCTGATCTTCTTGGCTAATCTTAAGGAATAGGCTTCAGTTTGCAATTTGATCAGAATGTTTGCAAGGTTAGTCAAATAGCGGTGGGGCTCCATTCCGCCAGTGTCTTCCACATACAAACAAAGTAACGCCGGCAGATTTGTGTGTCAACTGTATAGCAGTTAAAAAGTTTTTTCCCGTGGCAGAATGGTAACTGATGTTATAGGCAAACATGGCAGTGGAAAGAAGGTAGGTCCAATTAGATGGTCGATTTCTCTATTACTAATTTCCGCAAGATATTCACCAGAGTCCCATTCACTCGTTTGACCATTCCATTAGATTCAGGGTGGTATGGGGTCATTAGAACACCGTGGATACCCATAAGCTCGTTCAATTTGGGAAGGATGTGCGAGGTGAAATTGGTTCCGCTATCATTGAGAATAAACTGAGGGCATCTATGTTGCTGAATAATACACTCCATCACAAACTTGGCCCCTTAATTGCCCCCAAATCTCATATTGCTCTTGCTTTGACCCACCGGGTCAGATGGTCAATAGCCACCAGAATGTACTTACACTGGTTAGCTCCTGTTGGCAAGGGAAAAATCCAGAGAAACAGTATGTCAAGCAAAATGGGTTTTCACTACCTGATAAGAAGTCTTACAGCGGAATGGCTTCTCCACTTGGCACTGATGGCAACAATAAATGGTTTTGAGCACATTAAGGTTCATACTTTCCTAATAGTACTGAAGGCGCAGAAACTCCATTGTCTTGCGCACTCCACCATGTTTGACTGCCTGGTGGGCGCTCATAATAATTCCTGGCCGGGCTGAAGGCTGCGGAAAATTCACCGTAGAATCACCAATACGCTTGTACAGTTCCCCATTCCATTGGAAAGTAATCATTCACATCTCATTTAATGCTTTGATCACTTGGGGTTGTTTTTCATCATACTTTCTGCTAAGCATCTTGTCATACATCACATTGCTGAGATCTGCCATCACCGCAACAGTCAGCAATTGAGATAAATAGTCAGCGTTCTGATGCTTTGCTCCTGGCTGATGAAGGATCTCAAAATTATAAGCCTGCAGCTTAAGAGCCCATCGAGCCAAACTGCCTTCAGGTTCTTTGAGGTTCTGTAACCAGCGTAATGATGCATGGTCTGTTACGACTTTGAACTTTACCCCATTCAGGTAGACTCTGAATTACTTATATGTGTAAATCGCTGCTAATCGCTCTCACTTGGTCACAGTATAATTACATTCATGGCTATTCAGACTTTGGCTGCAGTACACCACTGGGTGCTCCTCTCCTTCATCATCTTTTTGGGACAAAACTGCCCCCATAGCGGAAAGAGATGCATCTGTTTGTACAATAAATACTTTTTTAAAATTTGGGTAGTGTAACATGGGCGCACTAATTAGTGCCATTCAAAGTGTATCAAAGGCGCATTGGTGCTATTCCATTCATTTAAACATGTAATCTTCTTTAGCAGCTCAAACAGTGGCCCTCTGATGCAACTGAAATCGGGTATGAAGCGTCGGTAATAACACACCATCCCTAAAAACACCTGAATTTCCCATTTACTAGCTGGCGTTGTCATCTGCCAAATGGCTTCCACCTTGGCTGGTTGAGGTCTCAACCCGGTTGCATCCACCACAAAACTGAGGTATTCTAACTGATCCTTGAAAAAGTGACATTTCCTGGGCTTGATCTTGATATTGGCCTCAGCCAATCAGCAAAATACCTCTTCTAGATGGGTAAGGTGCTCAGTAAATGTGCGCGCGAAGATGTTAATATCGTCAAGGTACACCAAAACACATGATATCTTCAGATCCCCCAGAATGGTGTCCATTGCTCGTTGGAATGTAGCTGGGGCATTATATAGCTCTTGTGGCATACGAGTAGGTTGGAAAAGCCCTTTTGTGATTATAGTGCATTTTTCTTGTTCTGCCAGGGGCAACTCAATTTGCTAAAAACAAGATATTAAATCCATTGCCGTGAAATAATGAGCTCCACCTAACTGATCCAGCACATCATCAATCCAAGGAAGAGGGTATGAATCTTTCTTGGTGATACTATTAAGCTTAAGGTAGTTGATTACTACATGGTTAGTACCATCCTTCTTTTTAACAATTAAGACAGGTGAAGCCCATGGACTCTTAGATGGTTTAAGCATTCCCTGCACTAACATCTGATCAATCTCCGCATTGACAACTTCTTCCACTGCCCTTGATTGGCAGATTGCCAAGACCTAATGGTGGGATGATCCCCAGTGTTCAGCTGATGGACAACCCCCCAGGCGCACCCTAAATAGTGATCGTCAACAGCAAAGATATCTTCATATTTTTTGAATAAGGATTCTACCCGATCTTTTAAATCTTCTGTTAGCCCCCTTAAATTTTCGTGCGGTATAACTGCTATTATGCCAGGCTGTATTTCAATGGGCAGGTTAAATTCATCCAATGAACCAAACTCATGAGCCTGGAGGACCTCTTCAACTGGAATAAAATGTAAGTACGCCACTATTTGATAGTGGGTTTGCATTGGTTTATTCCGAAGATTTTCTACTAAGACCTTGATCTCCCCATGTCCTGGAAGTATAATGCCTGGGGCCACATGGGGATTGAACCGTGATTGCTGATAAGGTCCAATGACTTCCCATAAAGCCCAGCAGGCACTTCCACCTCTAACTCAGTGTTAATGATTACTTGGTGTCCAGAGGGAGTAGATATAGGGCCCGCAGCTCTAAGTGGTAGCCCTTGATATTCATAAATTTTATTGGGAAGGGCCTGTATCTTACGCTTAAGTTAATGATAGCAAACTGAAACCACCCCATCACCATATGCAAGGTTAATCTGACTCATGTGTACTGGATCTTTTGGCATTCCGCTGGAGGTAAATGTAGATTGGGATCCGTTGCCCCAGAATTTCAAATGCCTCATTAGTCATATCAACAACAACTCCATAGTGGCGCATAAAATCTGTTTATTAAAAGATCATAGTTATTATTTGGTAGTTCTATGGCTGGGGCTACAATGACAATTGACCCAAATTGCAAAGGTAGTGTTGTATGCTCCTTCATAGACCATGTTTTCCGTGCCTGCAGTCCCATACACCATACGATGTTCCACGTCAGGCTTTAACGCCAATCTTGCCACCAACTTTTTGGACACTATGTTGATTGGGGCACCCATATCAATTATTGCACGAACTTGGGTTTTTGCTACAACAATGTCACAGTAAGTACATTCAGCATAAGAGAAATTCTGATTGTTTAGAACATGGACATCTAAATGATCTCTTTTTCCAAGGAAGCTCATAATACCCTTCCCCACTTTAGAGTTTTTTTAACAATAGCATCCACGGGGAAGGTCACGCTTAAATTTTCCAAAAGAAGAACATCAGATAATGGATCTGGTTCACCAGTAGAAAGGTGATCAAACATCTGATAAGCATAAGGCTTTGATGTTCCTAAGATCTTGTTTCCGCCATGTTCATGAATTGCGTTTGTGTCAGCACATTCACCCCTCCAATAGGTCACTGATATAAGAAGGCGTCTTTATTCTGAGAAACTTCCACTGAATATACAGGAATAGGTTCCAGTGGGACGTTTTGGGTCAGAGTAGCAGAGGTAGAGAGTCCCATCTCTACTCCGCTCCAACTTTTCCCTGGGATACTGCTCCTGCGGCAGGTACTGAACCCGCCATTTGTGACAACTTCTAGCCAGGTGCCCCAAACCACACAAAAATCAGATCCCCCAGAAGACCTGCGACCTTGACTGTTATAAAAGGAGCCACCCCAAGGGTTGGGCTGGAAGCAAGGCTTGTAATGATAAGGCTAGGGGATGCCCACTGAATGCTGAGCAAGGAGTGATGATTCCTCCAGATATAAAAGGCTAGCAGCGGAGGTGCTAGGTTCCCACTATATATTGGGTGGAGGAAAATTACCGGATAGATGGCGTAGAATTTGAACAAATTTGATCAAGGATACGTCAACCTCTAAATATGGAGCCAAGGTATTCAAAAGCTCTCGGTATGGTTTCACAGCAGAGGTCAATGCTATGCTTATGTCACATTCAGTTAAAAGCCCTGCCCCAATTAACACATGGGCTTCTGCTGAGATTCAGTCAGCAAATGCAGTTAGGGTCTCGTTAGGCTGAAACCCAATGGTAATAAACTCATCCTTTCTTAGCGCCATTTCTAAAGTTCCTCCAAACCACATCACAGTTTCCTTCACTTTTTGATAGGTAATGGAACTGTTTGGAAGATAGCATTTAACTTGGTCAGCGCTACCAACATCCAATGTAGACATTAGTAATTTGGCTTTACGCCGATATGAAGCCCCTTCTACTGCAAACTCAAATCATTTAAAAAACCCATATATGTTCCCATCTCGGTTAAAGGGAGGCAGCTTGTCAATACAACATTCTTGCAAAAACTCCTTTTTTCAATCAAGCACAGCGTCTAGGGCAAGTTTGAGTTCTGCATATTCCACAGTTGCAGTGTGTGGAGATGATTCCTTAGTGAAGCAAGCCGGAAATGACATGACTAACAACAGAGGAACACTTATTAGACTATGTGATTGATCAATGGGCCCCCTGTAGTGAGCACCACTGTTATAAAATTGGCGGTATGTGGGAGATACACCGACGGATTTTGCACAGGGTTTGACCCACTGAGCAATTAGGACCAGAGATATGATGATTGTTGTCCTCAACATGACAGTATAGACTTATAAATAAATGAATAGATATGGAGCACTCACTCCCTCATCTCTCTTTTATTTTTAAAATAATACAACTGATTCTCGCTGTTATACTTACTCTAAAAATACTAACAACCTAACTTCCTCAATCATCTCATCCCGCTTGTATGGCAACAACTTCAGATGGTACCGCTTTCATGGTTTAGTAATTCACTTCCTCATATCTCATTAGTTACACCAATTATTTATTCGTCAATTCACAATTGCCCAAATTGGGAGATTTTCCAGTAATCCCAATATTACCTCATTCAAGGCGCTGAAATAATCATTTTCATAACAACTCAATGGATTCCATTTGTTCCACCATATCGACTTAGTGCTTATCATCCAGTCATATCACAATAAGGACAGCATTTATTTTGGTTTAATTTATTGCACTCTTTTTTCAATAGTTATTATTGCCCCAGCACACTCTGCTGGGCTCTAAAAGCTTTAGTATTAATGGCTAGTTTCCTTGCGTTGGCTTTGTGCACCATGTACCACCATGATGGAAACAGGAAAGTTATAGACACTCTCTTTACATTAGTTGACCAACCACTTTTTTATGTGCACAATCTTTTTCTGTTTGGATCCTTTCCATAGTGGAAACAGTAGGTGCCGGCTGTGGGCTTTGGCTGTGGTTAGACGCACTACTGTTTCCTCTTATTCCTGAAGGCTGGAGCAACTTGTTATTATTATGATTGCCTCTAACTGGAAAGTATCCACCCTTCATGCTCATACCTGGTGGATACGGACTCTTTGAGGTCCAAAAGTCGTGATTCCCCAACTTTGCACCAAATTAATCAACTTCATATTTAATTAAACAAGTTTTCCTTTGACAGAGCGTTAAGACAATGTCAGTGGAATTGGTGAAGATGGGCTTGGGGTGTTTGCCTTGGATAACGTTGAACCTTTTGTTGCAGTTGGTGGAATAGGTCATTTACACCTAAAAACGCATTATATTACAAAAATCTTATCAAAACCTCTGAGCCTTTTATTAGCTCTTATGGCCTGGATGAGAACCCTAATCCAGTATATCAAATAACCCTGAGAACCCTCGTTTGACCCTTACCATGATCCGCGGCACTCAGGAAGTGTAGAGAGAACTTCGTTTTAAATATGATAAAGTATATGCACCTGCAGAAGGCATGGTGGGGTATGTGGCCTCAGTAGTAAGAGTGGCCAACTATCCCTCTTCCTTCTATGATTCCAAAACATACCTTGATGGTGTGCTAATGCCAGAGGATGAGTTTGTTGGTGATGTTCTGGCATAGTCTTCTATCAATCAAGACCATTCAGGGTTTTTTCTCCTGTCTGCTACCCCTTTCATCCTCTTTAGGGAAATTATGCACCACTGTACTGGTGGATACTGGCGCCTCTAATAACTTTATGGACCAAAGCCTAGATGACTACCTGGAGCTGAGTTACTTTACGGGTGGTATGGTTAAGGGAGTGGCATCCCAAGGTTTTCCTACTCTGAATATTAGGGGGAAAGTGGTCTATCAGGTTGGCAAGTACCACTTGTCTGATCACTTCCAGGCTGTCAAAAACCTCTTGTTCCCTATCATTTTGGGAGTGGAGTGGTGGTTCTTAAGTTTGACGTTAGAACCAACCTGAAAGATAATACCCTATCCCTTACGTTGAAAATGGTCGCACATTAGTTGTTCCTTTGTCAGAAGAGAACACCCAGGGCGAATTGCCTACTGTCCCCACCTTCACCCTTTTAGCCTTGCCCCTTTGCTGAAGCCCTCAGGGGAAGTTCCTTACCTTCTTGTTTGAAGGGGTTGGAATCCTCTTTTTGATGCAGCATCTGTTAAGTTTTCAGCCGATGGTGCAAGCTAAAATGACTTAACAATGAATTTGAGGAAAAAGCTCACTTTTTAATTAAAACTCCTGCTCATAATTGGTAAGTAGATTCTCCAATAATCCTTGATAATAGCCAAGTAACTCTGGTACGCTCACCGTTATTAAACCTACTGGCACCAACAAATATGAGACCTTTTGTCTTTGTACAAAATAAGAAAATCATTCCTCTATAATTGGGACTAATATTCCAACAGGTAGCTATGTACTTCTCTTCATGAAGTATAAACACACACAACTATCTAATATAGACATAACGGCAAAAGATATGAGTATCAGACAGATGACAGATGAATAACAATAAATAATAAACTAAGTGACAGTAGTTATTAATGATCATTATTTAGATGGTAAGTGATGATGATTTTTTAATAATTGGCCAGGCACCAGTATTATATACCTCTCAGGCATCTCCTGGCTGAAATCATCTATTAGATGAGTTCATTCATATTATGCCAATCCTCTGCTGGTCATGGCAATAATTATGAAAAAACTCAAGTCAATTCATCCCATGATTTGATTAAAAAAACAATTGTTCCAGCCTGATTGAAGGCAATTTTACTCTTATAATTGGGACAATTTTGGTTGTGAACTTAACATCAAAATCTTCCCAATTAGAGCTACATCATAACTCGATGTCTAACAATAAATGGTGAATAAGATATATATGAACATAAAAGATGACTCACCCCTAATCAGGTTGTTGGCAGACCTCTCATATGCACTAAGTATGCCCTTAATTGTGACGTCTATTTTTAAGTGCTTAATAAATGAATTTCATTAATCAAACCCTAACCTCCACCTTAGTGTATTAAGAATAAAGCACTAATTTAGGAGGTGCAATTTAGCTAATGCTGTGAGACCACTTTGCACCCGTGTAGATCCATAGTTGTCCATAATATGATTATATCATAGCTATTATTAGCTACAATAATTGGGACAATTTAAATAGAATTGAGGTGGTTTTGGAAGTAATTTAGTTATGCAGATAAATCAGGAAAGATCAAAGGAACCATCAATGGGATAAAATTATTAGCATTGATGGTTTAATCAAAGGGTTTATTTTTGAGTCAACCATTAAATCTAACAGAATCCACTAGTGCACTCCCAAGCACTCTTTGTTTGATTGTGACTTAAAGCACACTGTGGATCTGGTGCGTATATCTTCCCCCATTTACCCATTGACTGTCCGGGAGGAAGAGGCGTTGGATGTTTGGGTGAAGGATCAGTTAGCCAAAGGTGCGATTTTTCAGCTTACCTCTCCTGTATGCACCCCACTTCTCTTTGTTGAGAAGTCTGATGTTACTCTATGCCCATGCATAGACTATGGGAACCTCAACAATGTCACTGTACTGGATCTACATCCCATCCCTTTAGATTCTCAGATTGCTCGCTATGTGGAGAAGGCTAAGGTTTTCTCTAAGCTGGATTTCCTCAATGCTTTCAATCAGATTTGGATTACTAAGGGACAAGAATGGTAAACGCATTTCATACCAGAAAAGGGATTTCCCAGTTTCAAATCATACCCTTTTGTCTTAAGAATGCCCCTGCTATCTTTCAACGCCGCATTGATGCAGCTTCAGGGGACTTGTTAGGGGTATGCGCGGTTGCCTACATTGATGATATCCTAGTGTTTTCCCCAGATCATGAGTCCCATGCAGTACACCTTAGGCAAGTGGTGGAGCAGTTAAAGGCAGCCAGCCTTACACTGAAGATTAGCAAGTGTGAATTTTTCAAGTCCCAGGTCACTTATCTGGGCATCGTCATGTTTGACCAAGGACAAATGATAACTCCAGACAAGGAGATGGCTATATGTGAGTGGCCCACCCAGACATCAGTCAAGGAATTGAGGAGCTTCTTGGGTACGTGTACGTTCCTCAAGAGTTTCACACCCAACCTTTATGAGGTGGCAGCTCCCTTATATAAGGCTAGTGGCTCCAAGGTGCTTCAGTGGTCCCTCGTTTTGGCGGATGCTTTCTAAGCATGAAGTGCATCCTGTTGTCCATGTCTGTTCTTCGCCATGTTGACCCTTCAAAGGAGTTCATTGTGTCTACTGATGCCTCCAACTTCGCCATAGCAGCTGCCTTGTTACAATTAGGCGAAGATGGGATAGAGCATCCGGTGGGATATTTTTCTAGGAAAATGTCTTTGCCAGAGTTGAATTACGCCGTTTATGATAAGGAGTTACTGGCAGTGATGGAGGCGCTGACTTATTGGTGTCACCACTTGCATGGCTCATCCCAACCTTTCCGGGTGCATACAGATCAACATGCCTTGCTGTACTACCATGCTCCTCATGTCTTAACCCCACGGCAGAGCAATTGGCATGAGACCTTTGGCAATTCGTATTCATGTTTGAATTCACCAAGGGCAAGGATAATGGTTTGGCGGATTCTTTGAGCTGCAACCCTGCTTTAGCGCCCAATCTTAAGGAGGTAGAAGTTCATAACACACAGTTGATAATTCCACAAAATAAAATTGTGTCCCAATTTCCCTTTCCCCCGTCCAGAGCATCAGCACTTGCCCCTCTGGAAAATGCGGAGAAATACAGTATGTTCAGAAAGGTAGTCCTTTCTCAGCTTCTAGCAGCTGAATATACTATGATTCTTGCTAAGAGCGCTTTGAATCAGGAGGATCTCTCCAGGGGGTGTCGTGTGAAGGATGAGATGGTGTAGGTTCAGGGGCGCCTATGGGTTCCTGCTGGACCACTTCGCCTGGAAATCATCTGGGACCATCATGATGGACTCACCATTGGTCATTCTGATAAAGCAAAGATGTTGGAGTTTGTACGATGCACGTACAATTGGAAGGGCTTGACTGCTCAGGTGGGGCGGTATTGTAAAGAGTGCCTGATCTGCAATCATATGAAACCCAATCGGCAACCTTTAGCAGGGTTGTTGGTACCAGTCCAAAAGGCAGAAGGGCCCTGGACTTCCCTATCAGTGAATTTCATTGTGGAGTTACCTGTCTCTGATGGCTATGATGCCAATATGGTGGTGGTGGACCGCTTTACAAAAGTTCGCCCACTTTATTCCCTGCATAATGACAATAACTACCGCTGAGATGGCTAGATTTTTTGTCACACATGTGTTTGCGCTTCATGGTGTTTCTCAAGAAATTATTAGTGACTGGGAACCCCATTTCACCTCTATCTTTTGGGAAGAGTTGTGTAAGACCCTTCAGATTCGCCCCTGCCATATAACTGCCTCCCACCCCCAATCAGATGGGCAGGCTGAACGAGTGAACCAGTGCTTGGAACAGTTTCTGCGGTGTTACACTGCCGCAGATCATTCAGATTGGGTCTCTCACCTTCCCATGGCCCAGTCTAGCTACAACAATACTTTGCGCTCTAAATTAGTTGTTCCCCTTATCTGCCAACCTTGGCTTTAAACCCGCCTTCAACATGGATCCCAGATGTGGTTCCAAAGTTGAAGCTGTTGTGGACTTTGCTAAAACCATCAAGTAGGTCCACCAAGGGGTCTCCACAAGCCTGGAGGCAACTATGCTAGTTTATAAGGAGAACGCTGATGGTAATCGCCGAGTGGTTCCAGCGTACAAGGAAGGGGATCTCATGATGCTTGATGCTTGTAAATTCCCTATCAAGCAGCCATGCAAGAAGCTGGGTCCTAAGAGTATTGGTCCTTACCATGTTGTGAGAAAGGTGGGTAATGCCTCTTACCAGTTGGATCTTCCCTCCGCGTTCCAGATCTACATCATCTTTGCTGGGAGCAAATTAATGTTGTTCGAGGGCCCCCACCTATGACTCCCAAGGCTTATCTCATGTATGGGGCGCCAGAGTGTGAATGGAGGAAATAATAGCCTTTCACCATGTTCAAATACATCTCGAGTACCTGGTATCCTGGAAGGGGTTTAATGTAGCTGAGAACAGTTGGGTGCCAGCATGTGACTGTGTATCTGGAAGTTTTGAATTACACTTCCAATGGGTCAGGTCATATCTCGAAGTTACACTGGTTAGATTCTCTAAAAAAGGCGATAAAATTAAATGAAAATACAGGTTATAGTTCGACCTAACCTTTATTTTTGAAAAGAGGGAATATTTATAGGTTTAAAATGGTTCATAATCTATCAGAGCAAATTAATCTCACATGATCAAATCTTTAATCAATTTGATCAGGATTAGATTGATCGCTTTTCTTTCCCGTAAAAATCACTTTAATTACTATAATTCAATTCAAACAGCAATTTTTGATAATCACACAGGAGAGATGGGCGATTTTAATAATAATCTAATACAACCTGGGCGAGCGTCGCATCAAGAGGTGTGCAAAACGGTGCACCCAAGGGCAAGAAACGCCCTGGAAGGAGACCAGGAACCCAAGCCGCCAAGAAAACACAAACTCAGACACTGTCCAGGTTTATGGTATTTACTATAAAACAAGATAAATACATGTACATCTAATGTAACCAACCCCTTTCAAAGGTGGAACATGGGCTCCTACTCATCCTTGGGGATGAGTCCCCAACCCTGTGGAAGAAAACATGCGAGGCACAGCCCTCCCTTTTCCCCCACGTGGTATATGTCGCCATCAACAACATGGGCCGCGGCTGGATCAATATTGGTTTCAAAACAGCTGAAGAACAGATGCCGCAGCAAAAGTCTGCATCATAATTGCCCTTCCTGAGGGCAAAAAATCGTGCGCACCGCGTGTACCAGATGGAACAAAGCAAAAACTTTGTTCATCTCCTTCAATTCACTCCCTACCAACCTTTCTCATAAGGTAATTGAGGAGGAGCACTGCAAAGGGCTCAAAGCCTATGGAGAACTTATGCAACTCGAATTACAATGAATTCACCTGATGCCAACCCTGTGCACAGGCAAAGCTATCACTGTGATCAACCTATTCCCCAAAGTGGAAGATGACTTATCAAGAATCCCCCGCACAGCAAAGTTTTACTTTGCAGATGGGGGACAGTCATCCGCATTCTGAGTTACACTGGTACATGCACCGCCTATATGCAACCACTGCAGTTATTGGGACACAAGGAACACACATGCCCCGTGAATGAGGGCTTAATGGAAGCAGACTTTGAGGAAGCCATGGAAGAAAGTAACAAAAACTTCGCCAGAATGACTAACGGCCACCACCCATTCCGCTGGGGTGAAGATGGACTTTACTCCATCATGGACCCAGTTACACATAAACAACGCAAAGTGGCACAAAAAGCCTGCAAGCGGGCAGTGGCGAGGCAGCACATGCAGAATCATCCATTGACCCTGGAAAAATTCAAGAGGACATTTCAGATATACACTAAGCCAACCAATCAGAACAATATGCCCAGATTGAAAATTTTCACAGCAACTCGACTGAGTCACCAAGCAACATCAATCATGCACACTTTGAGGAACAATACAGCTGCAATATGGGCGAAAATGCAGTGCACAATTCTCCGAATTTGAGCCCCAAAATTACAGAACCCAATCAGCACCCTGCATTAAACCATCATGAGACACGTGTGGGAAAAGATA
Source organism: Massospora cicadina (assembly GCA_022478985.1). Lineage (NCBI taxonomy): Eukaryota > Fungi > Entomophthoromycota > Entomophthoromycetes > Entomophthorales > Entomophthoraceae > Massospora > Massospora cicadina. Next base: position 13,037 of record JAKSZP010010789.1, read on the forward strand.
ACGCAGATTCCAAAAACTGCAATTCCTGTGAAAGATTGGGTCAGATCAAGGGAACTGACATTGTCGCTGAGAGAGTTAGAGTACAGACGCGGAGCAAGGCCAAATTGAGCCACAGTGGTTTATGGCCAGAGGGCCCTCCCAACCGCTCCTGATGCGCCGCGGGCACCTCAGTGTCAATAGGGATGCTAAACATCGTGGGAGCCAGGGCTCAAATGTCCCAAGCCAAAAAGCTGGACTTCCTGCGAAAACCCCTTTGTAAACATCTTGGCCATCCAAGAAACCCACTGTCTACAAGGGGAAGAAGGATCCTGGTCATCCAGGGTCTCACTATCACAATTGGTATGGATATCTCACTGTGGGGTGATCATCCGAAATAACAAAAAATTAAAAATTACAAACTCCTCGTCATACCTTCATGGTCATGTCCTGGTAGCAACAATCACATGCCAAGAGGAAACAATCTTGGTAGCATGCATCTATGCACCGTGCACTGCAGCTGAGAGAAAACAATTTCTAGATACTGTTCCAACACTCACCCTCCCACCAGATACCATCATGTTGGACGACTTTAACTGCTGGAATAACCCTGACACAGACTGATAGCCTAACTCCAGGGGATACCCACTGGGACACATCAAATTCTGCACAATGAAGGCATCCCTTGGCCTACAGGATGCCCTCCCCCGGATCACCACTCCTTCCCCACATGACAAGGCCCAACATATGCGAGGGAGCACTCATATCAATGAGCCACATTGATCACATCCTTGTTCCACAATCCCAATGATTAAAATTTCCAAATTTACAGCAAAAAAAGTCAATTTTTCCAACCACCGACTTGTTTTGGTGCAGCTATTGCAACCCAAACCCACACACAGGTGTCGCCTTGGAGAAAGCTACACCCAGAAAACATAAAATTACACAAAATATCCAACTGTGTTGAACATGAGGCCACGAACCCAGAATTCACAGCCCCATTCGCTTCAGATCCCATCATAACCTGGGCAAATTTCAAAAAGGAACTAATCACAAAACCTGACATCTCACATCACATAAGTACACTGCTGACACAGCCACAATCAGGCGTACCTTGGCGGAACTGGACCACCTCAAGCTAAACGCCCCAAGATCAAGTTATAGCCCCAACTGGGGACGCAAATGGGCAGAAATATCTGCCCAACTAAACACCCTCATCTTTGAGCACCAACACAGAGTCAAAGTATTGAACAAAGGTAATTTCATAAAGGAAGGCGAAACATGTTCAACATATTGCTTCTGTCAATTCCACTCCTTTGGCAACCAGCCCGCATACACACAGGTCTGCAAGACTGAAGGCACCATGGCAACTGACCCTGAGGAGGTCAAGGCGGAAGTACGCCGCTATTACACCAAATTATACTGCAATACGCCAACTGACCCACAAAAAATCACAAAATTTATACAAACTGCTGGGATACAAAGCACACCGCCAGAATACAATATACTAAATCTAATTACACGGGAGGATCTTTGGGATACAATCCGCGGTGCACCACGTAGGAAATTCCCAGGGCCTGATGGGATACCCTACAAATTTTACAAAAAATATTTTCAGCAAATTGCCCCCTCCTATTGGCGTCTATGAACCAGTGCTTGCTGGAAACACGCCTCCTACCTGATGGTCATGAATCATATGTCATAACCTTGTATAAGGAGGGTGACAAATTGGACCTGGACAACTGGCGTCCAATCGCTTTTCTAATACTGATACAAAAATTTTAACAAAAATTTTTAGCAGCCAGATTAGGCGCAATAGCCTTTAACGTCCTGTCACCCAACCAGTTTGGGTTTATACCATAGCGCTCAATCTGGAACAACATACACCCTGTTGCAAAAATATGTCAGTCCAAAGCAACTGGGGCCCTGGTCTTCTTAGACCAGGAAAAGACATATGACCGCGTTAGTTGGCCATACCTAAAGGAATGCCTACACGCTTTCAAACTCCCACCCAGATTCATAAACTGGGCGATGCTCCTCACAGAATCTGCAACCATGGCTGTATGCAGCCCTGGCTAATTAACAAGATCACACCACACAGAGGGCTCAAAATAAGGGGACCCCCTCAGCCCACTGCTGTATAATTTCAGTTTCAATCCACTCCTCCGCGTAACTGACTCATGCCTCATGGGCATAACTGCACAAGGACAGCCAACAGTCAAATACTGGCCTTTGAGGATGACTTCATGGCAGGTATAACTAACAACAATGATGCCTGACAGCTGGAACGCACCCTAGAGGAATACTCCATGGTGAGCAACACATCGCTCAACAAAAGGAAAACAGAAATCATTCTCTTTGGCAAGTACACTAACAACTGGGCTACAACACCAGAACTTCATATGCCCATACAAAGGAAAAACCCACTCATCTTACCCTTCTCATCACCTCCCACTACCACTCCTGTCCGCCACCTTGGGATATGGCTGGAAACAGGGGGATATGCCAATGAGACAATTGAAAGCAACCTACTACAGTGGGTATCCAACCGCGTCGCCTCCCTCAAGGGAAGATCCCCAGGACTAACGGGGAGAGTAACAGTTGCTAACTCACTCATCCTCACAATACTATAATACCCTGCCCACACGATCGCCTTCTCACCCACCTTTATGACTTCAATCCGCGCGCTCATCCAGGGCTGGCTGTGGCCCGGATCCCCTCCTCCCATACAGATGGAAACACTCTTTGGCCCACGCTCAAGCGGAGGCATGGGACTAATAGATTTTGAGAGCCACGCCAACTGCATCCTGGGTACCTGGATAAAGGAAGTCCTTTCCCCAGACCTCCCTCAACAACACTGGTCCAGGGCAGCGAGGACTAACTTCGCACAGGCGCTCAAATTAACCAACCCACATAGCCCACCCAGACTACTATCATACCTTACTAAACACCCTACCACAACGGGCCCGTATGGAACCCCCCCTCACTTCAAATGCATCCTCTGAACCATCCGCCACATGGGATGGACTGTAGAGAACAATGGCACTGTTCAGGGAAGGGGATGACCCAGCCCCCACTTCAAATTAAGAAATCCAGAAAAACACCCCCAGAGAGACATGCTTGCTATGACCCCAACCATGCTAGAATCAAATACTTAGATGCGTTGGACATCCCCTACGACTTAACCACACAGAAGACAGTGTGGAGAATGATGCACCACCCACTCCTACAGCCGAGGGTAAGAGACAACGCCTGGCTCTCTCTGAGAAGGACTTATAGGACGGCGGACCTCTCCAATTCCCTCCATGCAACCTGCGCAGTATGTGGAGGGGATGGCTCCCTACATCACCGCCTAGAAACATTTCCCCAACCAAAGCCATATGGCAGAAAGTCGCGCACCTGCTTAAGCTCCAAAACGAGCTGGAATTTTTATATATCAAATAGCCTACTCGCGCTCCAGATAGAGTCACCAATCCCATCTACCCTCCACTCCCTAATGATACCCATTGCAATGTGGACAATCCACACCATTGCCTTAGATGCATTCAAGGGCATGGTCCCGACCATCCATGGGGCTATCAACATTTTCCACGTCCACTTATTGGAGCACTTCCAAGCCTGGCTCTATGGATATATGAGGCCAAGGCAACAGGCACTCATAGAATCGTGGTTCCCACTTTGGTTCCTCCGCACAGACCCCTTCCTTCAAACCTGCTCCATAGTGGGGGAAACCCCCTCAGAGTAGTGCACCAACCCCCCCATACCTGGCAGTCCCGCTGGCAACAGGGGTAACCTGAGTACCCCGGGGTGCCCAATTTTATCTATCTTCATTTTCCACAAATACTCGGTAATGCTATTCCCTGGTCAGCTTTCCTTGGTTAGATAAAAAGGATTAAATTGATTATTGGCCTTGATAGATTGAGATATATTACTCTCTCCTTCTGATGATGTTGGGGGAATTGATGAAGTGGATTTTTCGGAGATATGAGAATTTGGTGAAATCCTGACACTTCCCACTCAATATTTGATTGCAAAGGATGACTTCTTAAAAACCTATGATGAATACAATCTACCACTATACCAGTATCATTATGAACAATCAAATACTCTAATCCTTTTTGAGGTATAACTCTATAGGAACCAGACTAATTAGTTCCCAACTTTTTAGTCCGCCCACCAGGCTGAGAATGATAGCACATAACGTAATCCCCAATCTGGTATTCAGGTAAGACAAGTTTGTGTTGATTGCTTCTTTGAGTCTCCTTTTGATTGGTTGTTTCAATCAAATTCATTGCTTGATCCTGAATATTGATAATCTCGTCAGCCAAATTCCTCATAATTAAATTGGAATTTTCAGGGATGCAATCTTCAAGGATTGTCTGAACAATAAAAGGGGCTTGAAGGATTCCGCCCATATATGCACTTAAAAGGCAACATCTTGATAAATACAATGATAGCTTATCCAATAAGCAAACAAGGCACTAGGCAAGTAAAAATTCCATTGAGTTGGGTCAGTGGATGCCATTTTCCTTAGAATTGAAATAGGGTTCCATTAACTCGTTCAATGGCCCCAATTGTAGATGTATTATATGGTACAATAAATCGCTGAGTAGTGTTAAATAATTTGGATAATTCCTTTATAAGTTGTGAGGTGAAGCTAGTCCCATTATCTGACATAAGGACCTTGGGACACCCATGTTGAGAAATAATATGTTGATATAGGAATAACGGTGTAGACTTAGCTGAAGGGGTAGCAATGGAAATGTCCTCAACCCATTTAGTTAAATGGTCAACAGCCAAAATGATATACTGGTGGCCGTGCAATCCCCAAGGAAAAGGAACTACAACATCAATGCTGACCACCTCAAACGCCTTAGTAGGGAGAATAACTTGATGTTGATATGTAGAGTTGGTAGTTCCATGACTTTTACAGATAAGACATGAATCAAGGGTCTCTTGAATAAACTCAGTCATGTTGTTCCAATAATATTAAGTCTTCAACCATTCTTGAGTTTTCTTTAACCCTCTATGGCCTACTTGCTCATGTCCTTCCATGACAGCATAAAATCTAGAGTTTGGATGCAAAAGAGCAACCACTTGGATTTGACTTTCTTATACAAAGCTCCATCTTGAATCATAGTATCTTTGGTAATTGACTTCTGAAAGGCTCAATCCTATTTAGTTTTTCGTCCCATAATTCAGGTCATCCAATAAGATTGTATAAGCGTTCTTCTTTTTCTAGTTCCAAGGTCAGAATAGACAGTCGGGACAGCCCATCAGCATTTTGGTGCTGAGCCCCTGAGCGATGAACAATGTAGAAATCATAATTTTGCAACCTTAAAGCCCTACGAGCCAATCTCCTGTCAGGATCCTTCATGTTTTGCAACCATCATAAAGAGGAATGGTCAGTAATAAAAGTGAAATGGTTACTGTATAAGAAGGGACGGAAGTGCTTGATTGCTAGAATTACTGCCAAACACTCCCGCTCAGTAACACTATAATTTCGTTCAGCCTTTGACAAGTTTTGCTATAGAAAGCAACAGGATGATAATTCTTCTCTCCATCACACTGAGATAAGATAGCCCCAATAGCAACATTGCTTGCATCAGTATGTAAAAAGAAAGGCCTATCAAATTGGGGAAGAATTAGAACAGGTGCCTTGATCAAAGCGGTACGCAAAGAATTGAATGACTGTTCTTGAGCTGACCCCCACTCGAAGGACACTCCTTTTTGCAACAGGTGAAATAAGGGTTCAGTCATATCAGCAAAGTTGGTAATAAATTGCCAGTAATACCCAACCATGCCAAGAAAGACTTGAATATCCCACAGAGAGGTGGGAGGAGGCATTTGTTGGATGCCTTGAATTCTGTCCAAGAGGGGTCAAATCCCTTTAGCTGAAACATGATGTCCTAAAAAGTCCATTTCATTTTGAAAGAATGATCATTTGGAGGGTTTAAGTTTTAAGGAAGATCCCTGAATTTAGCTAAAAACTTCTTTTAGATGCTCTAAATGCTTAATAAAAGTTTTGGAGAACATGGTAATATTGTCAAGATATACCAGAACGCAAGTAAGCTTTAGATCCCGTAGCATACTGTCCATGGCCCTTTGGAAGGTAGCTGTGGCATTGCTTAATCCTTGAGGCATACGAGTTAGTTCAAACAACCCTTCACTCAATATCAGGGCACACTTGGCATGATCTTCTGGTGATAAATGATTTGCCAGTATCCACTAGCTAAGTCCATGGATAAAAAATAGGTGGATCCAGCCAACAACCTAAGAGAAACATCAATCCTAGGTAAGGGATAACAATCCCATTGAGTAATAGCATTCATTTGATGATAATCCATCACAACTCAATGAAAACCATCTTTCTTCTTAACCAATAACAATGGGGGATGCCCAAGGACTATTGGAGGGTTTTAATAATCCAGCCTCCAACAATTGATGCAACTCCTTGGTAATCTGGGCCGCTTCTACTTTAGATTTATGATAGGGCTTTGCACAAATAGGAAGGTGATCACCAGTCTCAACAGAGTACATTACTCCTTTCATCTTCCTAAAATTGTAAGTATGCTTAGCAATGATGTCAGAATATTCATCTAACAATTGAAGCACTTGTTTCTCCAGGTCACTAGAGAGGTGTTTTTTAATAGCAGGACCTACAGTAAGGATTTCCTGATTACCTTCCAATCCAAAGTCGTGTAGACTCCCAAAGGGTTTAACATCATAGATATGGGATAAGGGCAGTAACTTAACATAAGCATTTGGATGCTCTTGATCTACCAGTTTCAGCTCATTGGTAAGGTTCGCCAGTAAGACAGATAATGATCCTGAATAAGCATAATCCAATACTCCAGGACAAGGCAAAAGCTCTTTAAGCAGAAGGATTGACCGTGCCTTGAACTTGTAACAAATGTCCCTTTGAAATTAAAAAATGCAAAGAAGAGTTAACAATTACCTGTGATTTAGGCGGAATAACTAATTTCTCGGGGGGGGGGAAATAGGCATTCCCTTTTCAATATCAGCCAATGTAGGAGGTAGTTTTACATGAGGATCTTCAATGTGATATTAAAGTGGATAAGACCTTTTTGTTCCCTCTAACAGACATAACTGACATCAGGTAGAAGTATGATTGGATAAAAGTAAGGGAACTCTATACCCCAAGAGAGACAACGATGAGTCAGGATAATTGATAATTCCATCAAACTCTCATACAAATTGAGTCTCTAAAAGTAGGTCATAACTCAAGTTATCGAGTATAATGGCAGGGATTTTAAAAGTTAATTTCCCTGTTTTAGAGGAAGAGATGAAAAGGCTCCAATAGACAGAGTACTCTGAGGTCTGGCCATGCCATATTCTTCATAATGAGATATATCGGGTGTTAAATTGATCCAGTTGACCAATTTTGACGAGACAACATTCACTGGGGATCCAGTATCTATGATAGCTTTGGCATTGACTTGATTCACTCGGAAGACAATACAGGTAATGGTGTTTCCAAACTGAGAGGATAATGCCAATAAGGAGGGTAAGCAATAAGAAGAATGCTCATCTTTATTACTCTCAATCGAACTTTGATGCTCTTGCTGCGCACTCATATCATTATCAAGATGGAGAATATTATTGGGCTTATCTCTTTTCTTCTTCTCATTGGCTTCCTTTTTATAAACATTGTTCCTCAGTATGGAAATATCAATGATAGTAGTTACACTGGATCGCCCTAGTATTCTCAGGCAAAGCATAGACTTTTGGGCGACTAGGTCTATAAGACTTTAAACTTGGGGTTTTTCAGAGAATTGAGGAGGCAATTCCAATAAGGCCTCCTTAATGTCCAAAATACTTCAGAAAGTCTTTTTTACACTGTTTATATAAACTTGCATTTGAGTCTTGGAATTAAAAGCCGACAGAACTGCAGTAATTGCATCATCCAAGTTTAACTGACCACAGGCTGCTGGAGTTTGAGCTTTCCAATAGAACTGATGAGCAAAGTCTTTGATAGATTCATTTTATGGGGCTGTATACCCATAAAAGCCTGCTTTTGTGAGGATAAGGTTTTCTTAATCCCAAATTCTTTGATCAACGCTTCTTTGACCTGAGCCCAAGTAGAGCAAGTCATTAAGTGGGGAACCATAATATCCTGAGCCAATCAAGTAAGGCAATTAGGCAATTAATTTCATCATTTGGTGATCCGTGGCCTCACTTAGTGCCTTTTCATAAAGATAGAGGAAGGAGATAATGCTGCCTTACCCCAGGGAGTGTTTGTCCTTGAATACTGGCTTGAAACTCATGGGAGCATTGGTGGTAAAAACATGAACTCCAGGTTGTCTGGATTAAGTGGAAACATAAGAGGTGGAATCTGAAACTTGAGAAGAAAATTGATGGTAAGGACCAACAGCTTCAGTATGAACTTCACTAATCTGACGGTTCAGATCAGCATGCCCTACTTCCTCATCTAATCGACGGGATAGCTCAAAAATCTGTTCCTGCTGAGCATTGTACTTGAGTTCCAGTGTCTCAATTTTCGCTTGGAGCAGTTCCCCTTTTGATTCACAAGCATGTAGTAAGATATTGGTATCCTTGACCCATTTCCCTAGATTAATCAATTTGTTGGATAATGACTGAAGCGACAAGAGGGGATCAATTGGTACCCCATCAGGGGTTAGGTTACACTCTTTGGTCAATTTAGAGAATTGTTCACGCAAGTGGTTCATCATGTTCAAGAGAGACTCAAATTGCTGGAAATATCCTAAATGCATATTGGCACCTGGAGGTCCCTGAGGTCCATCTGCGCCTGGGGGTCCCCAAGGCCCTACTCTCCCTGGGGGTCCACGGGGTCCTACACCCCAGGTGGGCCATGAGGTCCTTCAACCCCAAGAGGACCCATATTTCCAGAGGCTTTCTCTACTTCATTAACCTGGAATTGAATTCCTGAGTACATCTGTTCCAATTGGAAGAGACAGGTTCTAATTTCATCCTCCATTAATTGACTACGCTCAGAGAGTTTTTAATACCCTTTCTCCATTCTCCCTAAATCTCCTGAACTTTCTTAGGGAACTGAATATCAACAAAATTAGATATTCCATAATTGAGCTGAATGACTGCTGATGTACTTCATTGAGAAAGGCCCAATTACTAATGATCACATCAAGATTATCTCAGCTAAACTCAGAGTCCAGCTTGAAAATTCAGAAATATTTTTATTCAAGGATTGGAGTCCTTCTATTAAATTGAGCATCCCTTGGTGGTGCATTCCAACTACAGGTAATAAATGGTATAAGGTAGGATGTAAGAGTTGGTGCAAATATTGCTTAGGTAAAATTCTGGCATTTGAGAGGTTTGCAGCACTTCCCACAATTTAGAAGGTACAGCATTAGATCAAGATCAGGTAAAACAGATTCCAGGGATTAAGGCCCCTTCAAGCAATTGATTAATAATATTTTGTAAAGCCTCAGGCGTTATTTAAAAGTCTGAGGTATTAATGAAGTTAGGACCATAAAATTTAAAGTTGGCCTGAAATTCTAACGTGGATGGTAATCTTGGGATTTGGGCTCCAGTTGAACGGACCCATCGTAAAATGCTGCCTTGCTCTTGGTCTTGAGCTTCATCAGGCAAAAATTGAGAATCCATGTAGTGATAAACATTTTCACTGGTGCGTAACTCAGAGTGCCCCTGTAGTGAGCACCCGTCTGGAAGTTTTGAATTACACTTCCAATGGGCAGGTTGTATCTCAAAGTTACACTGGGTGGATTCTCCAAAAAGGCGATAAAATTATATGAAAATACAGGTTATAATTCGACCTAATCTTTATTTTTGAAAAGAGGGAATATTTATAGGCTTTTTAACAGTCCATAATCTATCAGAGAGAATTAATCTCTGCATGATCGAATCTTCAATCAATTGATCAGGATTAGATTGATCATTGACCTTGATAGATTGAAATAAATTACTTGCTCCTTCCAATGATGTTGGGGGAATTGATGAAGTGGGTTTTTCAGTGATATGAGAATTAGGTGAAATCCTGACAGTGTACATTCCCAAGAGCTGATTGAATTGTTCCAAAATTGTTTCTTTGAGGCTGCGGGATCAAAGTCCAAGCCTGCCATCGCTGCTATGAAGTTGTCACCCGCCAATAAGAGCTTCTCCTTAGCTACGCCCCTGGAGGTGGGGTGGAGCCCAAGAAGGAGGAGATGTCATGGTACCAAGACATCATAATAGGGACTGACCCCAAGGACAAGGCTGGGCGCCAGGAGGCCCAGAAGGTGAAATTACAGGGCCTCCCAGACCTGAAGCACACCCTAGACCAGCGCTGGGTATGAGCAAAATATGCCCAGGTAGGTCCTAGTGGGGTGCTAAGTGCCCAGCCCCTGACGTCAGGGCAGGCGTTAAAACGACCTATCTATCAAATAAAGGTGGATGGTTTGATTTGGTTAGTTGAGGAATGGGGTTTTAAAACCTGTTCCATCTACAAAATAATGTGCTTGGGTCGAATCCAGCTTCAATTGATCACTCAAGTGAAGTTGGTTTCAGCCTATTCAACTAATTCAGATGGCAGTATTGCCTTATTAGTGAGTTGGCACTTGGTCCCACTGTGGCATAACCCCAATTTCCCCATCTGAGTTTAAATACGTTTCCCCTGACCAATATTTCTTCTTGGTCGACTTCCCAAATAAACCTTTTCCTCTTTTGCATCATTTTAATTTTATGATATTCCAAATGCTCCTGTGAGCAAATCTCTTCAAGGAGGTCTTGCGCTCTGTTACCCTTGCCATTGCAAGTACCTTGCAGCTCTCAACTCGTGCACTGTTTGTTCGCCCAGGTTCCCTCCAACCTGGGTCGCTTAGCCCCTTCCAATATTTGCACCGCGTCACTTTTAGTGGGGTTTTTATTATAAACTCACCTTTCTATGCCTAAGCTGTTATTACTCCAGCACCCTCTGCTGGGCTCTAATAACTTTGGCACTAATGGCTAGTTCTTTAGCGTTGGCCTTGTGAATTGTGCACTACCACGCTGGGAACAGGAGAGTTATAGATAAACTCTAACAGGAGAGGTAATGTCATGGTTGAACGACTATATAGTGGAACCAACGTCATGGATAAGGCTGGGCGACAGGAGGCCCAGAAGGTGAAGCTTCAGGCTCTTCCTGACCTTAAGCACACGTTGGATCAACGCTGGGTACAAGCCAAGTATACCCAGGTTGATACTAATGAGGTGCAAAACGCCCAGCCCTTTTGTTGGCCCAGGCGTTAATATGGATGATTACATTATAATAGCATGGTTCAATTCAGTCAATTGGCGAATGGGATTTTAAAACCTGTTTAAGTTACGAAATTATGAGTTTGGGTAGAATACAGCTGCAATCAATCACTTGAGTGAAGGCAGTTTCAGTGTATTCTACCAAATCAGATGGGAGCATTTGCTTATTGGAGCATCAAGGATTGGGCACACTTCTGCAGACCCATAATTACCCCAACTCAGCTTCGATATGTTTTTCGCGACCAACACTCCTTGTTTGTCAACTTTTCCAATAAAATTTACCCGTTTTACCATTTTATTAAATGCTATTCTGAATGATCCTGTGCGCAGACCCCTTTGAGGAGGTCTCGCACTACATTAACCATTCCATTTTAACTATGATGAGCTTATCCTTTAATTCACCATTGGTTCGCCAAGTGCCATCCAACCTGGGACGTTTAAACCTTCTCTCCTTGTGCACCGCATTTATTTTGGTTGTTTATTTATTGCACTCTTTTGCTCTAATTATTATTGCTCCAGAACACTCTGCTGGGCTCTAGTAGCTTTAGTATTAATGGCTAGTTTCCTTGCGTTGGCTCTGTGCGCCGTGCAACACCACGTGGAAACAGGAGAGTTATATACACTCTCTTTACAGCGAGTTAATAGAGGTGAGTCTAGTTCATTCAATATAGTGAATTCCACTGGAGCCTCAATGATGAGGGGGATCCAGACAAGTTCCGCCAAATGATTAGTAGCTAAACCAAAGGGTTGGAACTGACCAAATCGACAAAGTTATGATTGGGATGGGAAGGCAGGAAGGGGTTTTTTAGATGAAAAAGAAAAGGAGTGGTTAGTAGGAAGAAGAGGGAATAGAGAGAAGATAGTATCTTCTAGTTATAATATATTAAATAAAGTAGTTTGGCCAAAGCTATTGCTTATTATTATCTTGAATTTAATACGTTTATTTGGCGGATTAATGATCTTCATATTGTTTGTCTGTTGCTCAGTGGGCTCAACCTTGTGAAGTTTTTACGGCGTATCTCAAGTATATTGCCAAATTTATAACAGTGATGCTCACTACAAGGGGCCATTAATAAACACCCTGGAAGCTTCATATTCTCCAACAAATGTGCAGCAGCTCATTTTGATGGGGACTCCCCCAGTTTATTGAATTATCCCAAAATGTGAAACTAAAACTTGGCTTGGATATACTACTTCAGACGCAAAATTGTGCTTTTTCAAGAAAATAAAGGTATAACTGATCAGCTTGATGAAATTTTCTACCAACTGCACCTGGTGGGTTGCCAATTCAGCCAACTTTCTGACTTCTTGGATGACACTACAGAGCTGCTACACTGTGCAGAGCGTAAATTGAATAGTTGCTAGAGCATAAGAGGTCTGTAGTGCAAGTTGCTCCCATTTAAACGTGATAGAAACATACATGGATTTTTAAGCGGTTTATATGCAGTGGAGGGTGTTTCAGATTTTCATAAGGCTAAAAAACTATCCTCTCTGAATGTTAAGGATGCAGATCAAGTTATATGTTACCTTATGATTAGTGCCATAACATATCAGGAAGCGAAGGAAATTGTGCTCCGCCTGTTTTGGGGTGCAAGAAAAGATGGTGCAGAGCAAGGTCAAATTTTAAAAATACAATTTCAACCAAACAAGTCTTTAGTGTAGTTTGCGGAGCGATTCACATCTGAAGCCCACATGCTAGTGGGAGTGTCATAATAATTGACTTTTCCAGCGACAGTAGGCTCTGATGGTCAGCAGGTCAACCATTATAAAGACTGGCCAACCCTTGCCTTTTCCTTAGGGGACAAGGCCAGTAGCATCAGAGACCCCTTGGAGTGTCACATGCGCCATTTGGGAATTACCCAGCCTAACCCCAACCAACAAGAATAAAATAAACTTATAATAAATGTAGATTAATTAAAGAGAAATATTTATTGAGAGGAAAAAACCAGGTATTTATATGTACAAAGGGGCTACTGTGCCCATCGCTGACTCATTGGCTCATTGCTGTTTCTTCCATCCAACCACTCTCTCTTCTCACTGCAAATCTTTATTCCTGGTATCAACCCTATCACCCCATCCTTCCCAATGTCCAAATATTAGTTTTGGTTCATCCTCAGCATTTAGCTGCTGGTGAGCCTTATAATTATTGGAAATAAATAAGTATCAGATTGGATTTAACTTAGTAATAATATGCCAGAAACAGTTTCAGTTGCTCAGGAACTCAGAATGACTCAGCTTCTTGCTGACAACGCATTTCAACTCTCCATATTCAATTGTTTGGGGAATTGTCTTCCTCAGGCAATAATTGATTATTAAATATATGGCGCCAGAAACATCCTTGGCTGCCTCAAACTCATGATTGTCAGTTCCGCTGACATTAATAGAATGATTCTAGATGGATCATCCTCAGCTACTAGTCGCTGGTGATCTATATACCAATTCAGGCCAGTAATTGGCTCCACTCAAACCTAACTTCCATTATCGGTGGAATACTAGATTCAGCTCAACTTACATTGGGAACAACTACTAAGCAATCACCTAAATAGTCATGAAATTAAGTCAATGAACGATTCCCCCAGTAACTTTTCATTCTCGTTGCAATCACTATTGCAAACTATTCAATTCAAGGCTGAATCTAGTCTGATAATCTCACAGAGGAGATTAGTCTGCGCCCATGTCAGGGAGCAGTTGGGCAAGCAAGGTAAGAGGAGCAGGTGGAAGGCCCGCGGCCTCCAATATTTGAAAACGCCCCAAGGATCTGGCGGAATAGACAGAAATATTAAAAAACTGGCGGTCACAATTTCCCCAGAGATACTCGCGTGGCAAGCACGATGCAACCAGTACATCAACACGCCACACTCCCAGCCACTTTCATCAGTGGAATTCGGAGTCCGTGTGTATCTGGACATCCAAAAAATGGCCTTATGAGAAAAATTTTGTGAAGCTGTACACAAAGTTTTCCTGACTGCGGTGTACGTTGCACCTCACTCCATGTCACGCGGTTGGCTGGACCTAGGTTTTGAAAGCAAAAAAGCAGCAGACGAGGCTGCAGCGTTGTGCATAGTGGTCGATCTCCCTGAAGGGCAACGGGTCATCAAAACCAAATGCACCAGATGGACAAAATCAAACCAATTTTCCTCACGTTTGACTTTTTGCCTATTATGGTAAAACGTGACATTTTGGAACAACACCTGAAAGATGGTCTCGCCATATATGGCGAAATACAATCTTTCAAAATGCAACGCTTTATGCTGATGCCACACCTGTGCACCGGCAAAGCCATCACAGTACTGACCCCAACTGAGGAGATCGTGAAGGACCTAACCCAGATATGCACTCCACTTTTATTGATATTGCAGGGCATACCACCCACCTGTTCCAGGTGACCGTGGACAGCGCGCCCCCCATCTGCACCCACTGTGACGCGTTCAGCCATAAGGCGCAAGCATGCCCCATCAAGGAGGGCGTCACATTCCAAGAGCACCCCTCGGCAGCCATGGCCAGTGGAGAGGTGCTCTACAAACCAACCGCAAGCACCAAGGAGGCTTTCCCATGGGGAGCACAAGGCTGCTACCTATTGGTAAAGCCTATCTCCCCGCAGGAGCGGAAGATGGCCAAGCAGGCCCATAGGGCCGTGGCCAAGAAGTGGCCAAGGCCACCACTGCTATCCCACACTCATAATGCCAGGAGGACATGGAGACCTTTGCGGTGGAAGCAACTCAGGAATCCATCATCCAATCAGATTGGGAAGCCTATGCTGAGCGGGCCACTCAATCTGAGGATCCGATGGGAGATTTAATTTCACCCAATCGTTGTACCCAAGCTCCAGTTGAAACCAACTTGGGACCTATCACAACTGAAAAAAATTTTTTTGACCCACTTGACGGTGCACCGAACTCATCTGCACCGCAAAAAATTCGTCCAATGTCAGGAAAACAAAAAGCGAAGGTCAAAGCCAACGCGACTCTTTCCACGAAAATCAACAAAAACTCTGATAGTGTTGCTGCTAACACCCGCGCTGCTGTGAAAGCCCGTGGGGACCAAGAAGAGGCTGGTGGGCCCAGGGGCCCACCCCTCACACCTAAGGTGCGATGGGGGAAACCTTAACTTTAGGGACATTGAATATCGCCAGACTCAAGGCCTCCCAATCCCAGGCTAGGAAACTGAGTTTTTTACAACACAATTTACCTGTGGATATCCTGGCCATCCAGGAGTCCCACTGTCCACGAGGTTCCAAGGAAGCTTGAAAAACAATGCTCCTCCCATCCCTATCCTTTTGGTCGAAGCACTGTGGGGTGCTAATTCAGAAAAATAAACTTTAATTTCACATCCTCAGAAACATTCCTAAATGGCCGAGTGCTCATTGTCACCTTCTCATGGGCTGACGTAGTCATGCAATCGTCAACATCTATGCCCCAAATGGTGCACACAAGCGTTGGGAATTTTTATTGTTGGTCAAATCCCTCCCGCTACCCCCTGATTCTTTCCTAGTTGGCGACATGAACTGTTGGATAACCTCACCAATGGACCGGTGGCCCCCTCACCCCACGCCCCACAGGGTCACGTAGAACTACGCGTTCTAAAGGCCACCCTTGGGGTAATGGATGCACTGCCATGACATGCCCCACCGCTCAAAAACATGACGCATCCCCACATCCACAATGGCCAATTAAGGTCCATGACCCACATCAACCTTATTCTAACGCCGGCAAAATTCCAACCCCACATCTCCCACTTCAAAAAAATGAAAATGGAATTCACTGACCACCAACTGGTCTCAATAACCTACCACCTACCAATCACAGTTGCTAAGGCCCCACATTGGTGCAAAATACGCCCACCTGAGCTCGCATCGCCAGGATTTTCCATGTGGGTGGAAGAGGCAACTTTGGCAAAATTGTTTGTTGCACCATTTTGCGCAGACCCCATTGCCACATGGGCAACTTTCAAAGATGACACCATCTGCTACTATCGCCATCTCACCTCCAGATGCTCACGAGCCACATCAGCGGTTATCTCGCACGCTCTGGTGGAATTGGGCCACTTGGAGTTTAACATTCCAGCTACAGGATACAGCCCTGCATGAGGCTGGAAGTGGGAGGAGGCAGCCACCTACCTCAACGCACTCAAAAGGCAACACAAACATCAGTTTGTGTCTAATACAGGGCCACACGCATCACTAAAGGCGACAAGTGCACCGCATATTTCTTTAAAAAAAATTTGACTATGCCAGAGCATGGCCTGCACACAGGTGCAAAGATCAGATAATTCCATTGCGGACACACTGGCTGAAGTGGCAATTGAAACGCAAAAATATTACTCTGAGTTATACCAATCTGAACCAGTTCAGCCAGCCAAAGTGGCGGAATTTCTCAACCGAGCTCTTATCTGCACCATTTTCTGATACCCAGAAATAATGAATTTAATTACTCCGAACGAATTATGGACAGCCATTCGCGGTGCGCCAAACCAAAAATGCTCAGGCCCAGATGGCATTCCATATGAGTTCTACAAAAAATATAACAAATATATATCCCCACTTCAGCTTGCCTCACTTAACCAAAGCCTGTTGGAAATGCGCCTCCTACCAGGAGGACATGAGGCCTTTACTGTCACACTCTACAAGAAAGGGGATAAGCTTAACTTAGCCAACTGGCGCCCCATTTCTCTAACAAACACAGACACCAAAATTTTAACATAAATCATGGCTAACCGTTTAGGGACTGTAGCATCTGCCACCATCTCCCCAGAACAATTTGGTTTCATCCCCAGAAGGTCAATTTGGGATAACGTGCACTCCATGGCTAATGCATGTCAGTCCACAGCCTCAGGAGCACTGGTATTCTTGGACCAACAAAAGGCCTATGATAGAGTAAACTGGGAATACCTAAGGGCCTGCCTCCATCAATTCCGCCTACCCCCCATTTCATCAACTGGGTGATGCTGCTCATGGAATCTGCAACAATGGCAGTGCGTGGCCCAGGCTTCCTAACGAAAGTAGTCTGCCCTCAAAGGGGCTTGCGATAAGGGGACCCCCTCAGCCCACTCTTATACAACTTCAATTTGACCCACTGCTGCGATATGTGAATGCCCAACTCACTGGGGTCCATGTGCCAGGCCAAACCCCAGTCAAGATGATGGCATTTGCAGATGACTGCGTGGTGGGGGTGTCTAATAATAAAGATGCACGCGCGCTTGAAGCCCTCATCCAGGAATATTCCTGGGTAAGCAACATGATACTGAACGCCTCCAAAACTAAAATCATCCTCCTTGGTCGGTTTCAGAACTGCTGGGCCCCAGCAATTAGTTCCCAACCCAGCCCATCTGCTCGCCCACATCCACGCCTTACTAACTCAACACACACCGCTCCACTGGTGCTCCCCTTCGTGCCACGTCTTACCATAGGACCGGTGCGCCATATGGGCGTGTGGATGGAGGCAGGCGGATACGCGTCAGCAGTAATGGAGGGCCATATACTGGACAACGTGATGAAGTGAATCGCCTCTCTCAGAGCCCACCCTACTACCCTCACTGGCAGGGTTGTTCTAGCCATCTCTATGCTCCTATCCAAAGTCTGGTTCAGAGCCCACGCCATCCCCTTCTCCCCAAGCTTCTTCAAATCCCTGTATGCCTTACTTCAAGGATGGCTTTGGTCAGGCCGCCCTCCACCAGTACGGCTAGAGGTCATGTTTGGCCCTCATCATCAAGGTGGCATGGGCCTGCTTGACTTCAAAGCTCATGCTGCCAAGATCCTGGGCACCTGGATCGCGGCCATCACCGCTCCTACACTCCCATCCCAACGCTGGTCCCGTGCGGCCCACTCCAACTTCTCCTGAGCCTTGGGCCTCAACAATCCATCAAACCCCCACTCCCTGATGAAATACCTCGCATCACACACATCAGCCACAGGTCCTCACGGGACTAAAACCCACTACAAACGAATCCTTTTCTCCATGCGGAGAGCTGAGTGGAGAATTTGTATTAGCGGACATACAACCCAAAGAGGCCGCCCCTCTCCTCAGTTCACACAAGAGGTACAGGGGCTACCCATCCATGATGGCGAGATCCCCACTAGACCCCATGTCCTATCCAGGGTGGACTACCTGGACACAATGGACATCCCTTACTTCATTGAAACCCAAAAAATTATCTGGAAATATGCACACCATCTTCTGTTACAGCCTCAAGTCCGCTCCCATGTGTGGCGCTGCCTGAGGCTGGTGTATCATACAGCTGAGTGCTCTAACGCTTTCCACTCATCCTGTGTCATGTGTGGCCAGTATGGAACGCTGTTCCACCGCCTGGAGAAGTGCCCCACCTCTAAAGTGATATGGCGCGAAGTTCAACGTCTGCTGGGCCAGGATCAAACGCATCCCTTCAGTCTGTCAAGAGATATGTTTGCTCTATCAATGGCCTCCTCCCTTCCACCCTCCCTCCATGCTCTGGTGGTTGCAATCGCCATGTGGACCATCCACATGATCGTCTTAGATGCCATCGCAGGCTCCACCCCCACCCTCCCAGAAACTGTCCACAGATTCCGGTCTCATTTGGTGGACCACTTCCAAGCATGGATGTTTGGATACCTCCCACCGCGTTGCCGACAGCTGGTCTCCTCCTGGTTCCCAATCTCCAGTTCATCAAATCAGACCCCTTCCTCCACACATGCTCAATAGTGGCTACAGCCCCTTCACACGTCCCCTCCCCCTCCCCATAAGTGGCGTTCCCGCTGGCAACAAGAGATAGCATCGCTTCTTTGGGGTGCCTCCCCTGGTACTAAGTTTGCCTTTCCTGAGTCATATTCGGAAGTGTCCATCCCATGGTCAGCCTTCCCGCAATAAATTAAACGATTCCCCCAGTATTTTCCATCTCATCCCATTAATTATTAATCATTAAAGAATTCCATTTGGTTAAATTTTTGACATTTCCCCCACCAACCCAGATGGTATTCCTCCTACTTTCCAGCCTTGAGTGTAGTGTGGGAGTCCATGGCTTGCCCTTCCCTGCCACCAACAATTGCTGGAACCTAACCTTCAGGTTGGGGTCACACCAGCATGCTCTTCCCCTCCCCAGCCCAACTGGCGGCTCATCAACTGTCACCTCCTCACACACCTGTCAGCTACTCTAACACCAACCATCAGAACCCACTATAGTGAGAACCACTATCATAAAATTGACTTTTCAGGCAACAGTGGGCTCTACTGGTAAGCAGGACAACCAGTATGAAAACTTGCCAACCCTTTGTCATTTTGCCTTAGGACAGGGCCAGAAGCACTGGTTGACACCTTGCATGTCATCCGCATCATTTGGAGATCCCCCTGACTACCTCTAACCAACAAGAATAAACATAAACTTATAGTAAAGGTAGATTAGGTAAAGGGAGATATTTAATGAGAGTGAAGCACCAGGTATTTATACGTATAAAAGGCTACTATGCCCATCGCTGACTCATTGGCTCATTGATGTTTCTTACAGCCAACCACTCTCTCTTCTCACTGCGCTTCTCTCTTCCCTGGTGTTGACCCTCTCACCCCATCCTTCCTAATGTCCAAATATTAGTTTTGGCTCATCCTCAGCATTCAGTTGATGGTGAGCTGTATATTTAATAAAAATAATTAAATATTAAATTTGGATTTAACTTAGTATTAATATGCCATAAACAGCTTCAGTTGCTCAGGTACTCAGAATAACTCAGCTTTTTGATGACAACTCATTTCAACTCTCCATAGTCAATTGTTTGGGTAATAGACTTCTTAGGCAATAATTGATTATTATATATGAGGCGCCGGAAACATCCTTGGCCACCTCAAACTTGTGATAATTGGTTATCACCAACTTAATTAATTAAATTATAAATGGATCATCCTTGGCTACTATTCACTTGTTTTACATATACTAATTTGTGCCAGTGATTGGCTATGCTCAAACCTAACTTCCCATCTTGGCGGAATACTAGTTTCAGTTCAACCCACATTGGGAACAACTACTAAGCAATCACCTAAATAGTCATGAAATTCAGTCAATGAGACATTCCTCCAGGATTAGCCTTTTTATACCAAATAACAATTAATCATTAAAGGAATCCATCTGGTTGATTTTCTGAAAAGGAGCCAATATTTGACCAACGAGGCTGTGGGCATAGTGATGATGGCGGCTGTTAAGCCATATTGAGAGCTGTATAATGCTATGGCCCACATTCTTCAAGAAAACATGGAGCTATTACAAATTGTTAATTATTTATGCCGCCTCTCTGTCACTTTTGGTGCTCCCAATGTGGATTGGAAGGACCCTGCGTCCACCATCAAATCCCTGTTAGGAAATGGACTCCAAAGCCATAATTATAGTCTGTTGGGCAACACTCAACCTATTAATACTTCAGCGGGTCTTTTCCGTCCTCCTTATACCCAACCAGCACATCCTCGGCCAAATTACTATCCCTCTTTTAATTTCTGACCCAGACCTTTGAGGTAATAGGAGATGAGAGTCATTTGCAGGGCTTGTTTCTCATATGGCCAAAGATTCCACTATGTGGTTAACTGCTCTGGAAAACTGCATGCTCATTCCATACTGACCGCCAATTGAACAGGGAAAAGCTTAACTGGAATAAAGATGGGACGCTCTACTTCCACCAATCCAAATTTATCTGTCCCTGATGATTTCCAAAAGTTGGTTTGCATTGGTCCCGGTACTCACTCAAAATACTTATTATATCAACAAATCCCCTACGATTTCTTGGACTCTAACTGAGAGAGAGATCAAAATAACATAGACTCAGAGTTATGCTGAGATGTACAAACCCATATGCCTGGAAATTTTTTAGTGAAACAGTACAGTTGAAGTCACATCCTCAGAAAATGTTGCAGCTTTAGAGAGAGTGGACGTGGTGATCTCAGTAGAGAAAATTTCCCAAGAGTATCCTTATGTTGGTGCCAGTATTATCGCTTTTCTTGATAATTAACATCCCTTGGATGATCATTTACTAAACACATATGGTTCTTCTTATTAAAAGGGTACATACTGTGATGTTTTTGTTCTAAATACAGAAAACCGAGCTAATATAGTACTGGCGCTCCACTTGATATAATATCCACTAAGCTCATTATTAAGCTTCTGCTGAAGCCTAGTGTGGAAGACCAAGTAGTGTACGAGACTGAGGGGCACAGAGCAATGTGTCAGAGGGTGCTTACAGTGCTTTGCCTCTGAGGTTTGGTTTGGTAGGTGCATCAGCCACAGAGATGATTCTGCTTAATAATAATTATGACATGTTGATTGGGACTGAATTCATGAGAAGTTTGGGGCAGTGGCCAATATAGCGGAGAAAACATTTAATATGATCACCAAATCCCCAACTATTTTACCTCCAGTGGAGTCCCAAAGGACTCAAATCTCTCCAGTTAAATTAATCTCACATATAGTGATGGTGTGATTCCCGTTTGATATTGGTGGATGAAACGGAGGACCAGAGCCCTTCCTAACTAGACTTATGAGTACAACGGTATTCTGCTATGGGCTGCAATCACTTTAAGCATACCTTCTGATCATCAAAATATTGTATAAACAGAGCTTAAAATAGATGTCCCTGAAGAGCTATACGTGGAAAATGAGGGGCCCTACTAGCAAATACAGCTCAAACACCATATGGCTCCGGGGCTACTGTTACCAGGTAATGAGTAAGTGAAGGTAATATTAGAGAACCTACAGAAGGAGTCTATGACAGTCCAAAGGCACCAAGTGGTGGCTTATTTACATCTAACTCCTAGTGATGAAGTCCACCATACTCACAATTTTGGGTCTTTGGAAGACCTCGGCCTACCTCTAAAGGCCTTAATCAGCATAATTACAGTGGTTCCGCGTGAGGCTCTGACTGGGCTGTCAGAGGAACAGAAAGATAGATTGATGACTCTGTTTGAGAAATATTAGGGTATACTTGCATCCAATGGCCACAAATTTAGGATGTGTGCTTGGAGTTGTGCATTGGGTAGACACGGGAGACCACCCTCCCATTTGATCACAGCCCATCCAACGCTCTAAAGCTGCAGAAGAAGTTGTATCTGATGAGGTAGATAAATTTCTCAAACAGGGAATGTTAGAGCCGTCTAAGATACCTTAGGCATCTTTGGTGCTAATTGATAAGAAATAAGATGGCACTAACCAGGTGGTTATTGACTACAGAAAGCTTAATAGCGTCACAAAGAAAAATTAGCCCCTCTCCTGCAGATAACGATGCTTTAGAACAGTTGGGAGGGGTGAACTATTTTTATGCCATGACTTGGTATCAGGATACTGGCAAATCAAGTTGCTGGCGGCGGAACAGGAAAAATATGCTTTTGTCACCTTGAAGGGCTTGTTACAGCCCACACATATGCCCCAAGAGTTGTGCAACGCCCTAGCTACGTTCCAGGGGTATGGACACCATCTTAAGGGACCTGAAGTTATCCTCCGTTCTAGTCTACCTTGATGATATCAATGTTTTCTCGTGGACGTTTACAGAGCATCTTGACCACTTGGAACAAGTGCATCAATGGCTCGCTGAAGCTAACATAAAAATCAAGCCTTGGAAGTGTCACATGTTAAGGAGCAATTGGAATACACTGGGTTTGTGTTAGACTCCAAAGAGCTTAAACCTCAGCTGTCAAAGATGAAAGCTATATGTAAAATGCTCAGTCAGGTAATAAGAGGGATATCAGGTGCTTCTGGAGATGGTTGAACTATCACAGTTCATTTCTAACTTCAGCTGTATTATCTCCGCTCTTTGAGATATTGAAGAAAAACGCCACTTTTGACTAGACTGAACGTTGTCAATTTCCTTTGATTTCTTGCAGATGGATTTGGTTAGCGCACCCATTTTGTAATACCTTAATTTTGAAAAGGTAATTATTGTGCAAATGGATGCTTCACTTTCCGCTGTAGGGGCAGTGGTGTCCCAGAAGGATGATGACTTTTTGGAGCACCCTGTCGCATTTTGTAGCTGAATTTTAAATTGTTATGAACGTAATACACCGTTACTGAATGAATAATTAGCAGTGATATATGCATATAAACAGTTCCAGGCATATCTCCATGTGGTAAAAACAAAGTGGTAACATATCATGCATCCTTGCATTGGCTGATGAATCTTTGGGAACCTGAAGGACTTCAGGCGCAATGGGCATTAAAGCTCTAAGCGTATGACTTTGAGATAGTACACCATCTAGGGAAAAACATCAGAATGCGGACTGTCTCTCATGTTTACCAAAAGTTGCCATAATGGTGTATTTGGCCAATACAATTTACAAAAAGAGAATTATGGGCAAATATCACGATTAGCCGCCACAAGTGATCAAAAGATTAGATGTTCTTCACCGTGACATTTTCTTGTGCAATGGTAAATTATATAAAAGAATTGGATAATTGTTGCTGAGCTTCCTAAAACCCTCCGCCAGGCCAGCGAGTATCTTGGATTCACATTGGGCGGTAGGTCATGGAGTGTTGCAGAAAACGTTAGAGTTTTGCAACCTTGTACTATTGGGAGAGTATGCACTACATTGTGCTTGAGACAGTTGCTTGTTGTCACCAGTGTTAAGTGGAGGAACCTTTCCACAAGAAAACTACCTATCAGCTTGTAAGCCCCATTTCGCATGGTACACTGTTTCCCTTTATGTGGTGGGCCCTTTGCCAACGTGTGCAAATTGCTCCAAGTATATACTTGTGGCCATAGATCACTTGACCATGTGGGTAAAAGCAATAGCAATCAGAGATTTAAGGGCTATAACCACTGCTAAGTTCATCATAGAGCCTTTATACAATGACATGACTGTCTGCAGTTTATTCTCATTGACAACAGAACAAATTTCTTGTCAAGAGTCCTTCCTAATTTGAATGAGTTAATGGTCATCCGCAGGTCTTAACTACCCCATACCACCCTAAATCCAATGAGATGATCAAACAGGTCAACAGCACCTTGTTGAACATTCTCTGTAAGTGTAAGTTTAGGGGAACGTCCCCTCAGTCTGGACTGGGCGATTTTCCTATTTCCAAACAAAAAGGGTCCAAAGAGGGCAGCTGTACCCCTCGTCACACAGGGCAACATCGCCTATGTGGTAGATGAGTACTGGGTAAAAGAACTTCCTCTGAAGATTCCTCCCACAGTTCACACACTTAACTCCGCTGAGTTAGTTCGCCAAATATAAGGAAGTTTGTTCATAAATTATTGGAAACCGTCATCCCTATGATCTGGATGGACTTTATTAAATATGATGTGTTCATTCCTCAAAATTGAAGTTAAAATGTCTAAATTGTACAGTATTAAAGTCTGATAGGTGTGCAATTCATATCCAGAAGGGGACTAATAAATTTTCAGTCAAGATTGCCAAAGGTATTGAGCCATCAAGCAGTACGATTGCTGACCCTAAACTTCTTAAAAGGTCGTTGGACTTTGTCCCTTATGGGCATGTATCACCAGTGGGGACTGTTGCCAATAATTTAAAACCCTCATTACAAAAATTGGGATTAAAGATCAATGGTACTCACTTGACTGAATGAACGCTCTAGCGACCAGGCATGGGTGGGTTGATCATCCTGAACCCATTTGCGACCCGTTGGGACCACCCCTATTTGGGGTGGCCCTGGGGAATTCCCATTTCCCATTGGGCCAGACGCCTTCACAACAACCGTCGCAAATGCAGTAAAGCCTCAGATCAGGCATTTGGAGTTGAACTGATAGTGACTCAGCCTGCTGCTGATTCCCTTGATGTTGGTTCAGATTGAAGTCATTATTTCTCCCTCCCTCAAAAGTTTGCCAAGTTAGGTCAAAATTGAGGGCCCTGATCCCTGCTTTAAACAAGCTACCAAATTGTCCACTATTTAATCAGCTGCATCACACTGAGGAACATTTTTGGTCAATTTTCTATATTTAACTTTTAATAAAATCCCTTATTATCAATTCCAATTTTTATTATGTTCAAATCTAAACCACTCTTCCCACCTATAATTCAATAACCCATGGGTCTGTGGCCATGTTAACCTGGTTCTTCACTATGTTCCTATACAATACTAAGGCTTATGGGCACTCAGTGGCGAAATTACATCCTGATTTCATAATATTCGCGCTAGTAGCAGTGCCACTGGCATTTGGGCTTGTCATTTAGGTGCTTTGGCACTTTAATTGGAAGGTCAGTCTAAAATTAACTTGCTATCTTCCTGACAGTAATCTGATAAAGGATTGGCCTGCCAACTGGAGTACCCTGCTATCCACCGCCATCTTTGCATATAATAGCTATCATTCATCAAAGGATAAAAGTCCCTTACAACTACTCTATGGAAGACATCCAGCTTTTCTGGCATTGCTTTAGTCCTGTGTGGAGGATACTGGTGGAATAGAGCCCCTGCGTTATCTGATTGACTTAAAGGGCACGCTGCTGAAACTTCAACCTGAGCGTATTTCATTAGTTTTGTTAAGAATATTCTTTTACCAGAAAGCTGAACAAATAGATGTAGCAGACTCCTGCAGTTTGTTGTAGGAGATTATATCTTTTTCATGACCAACATGGATTTGGAAGAAGTAACAAGCTCACCAACCTATGGGCTGCTTCTTTGAGATAACTAAGAAGACTGTTATTGATGCCTACATTATTAGGGAACCCATGGGAGATTGAATTATCAATCAAGTACATGTTAAGTCCCTGCGGCCTTATAAACAATGTCAAACATCTTCCCTCTCAGCTGCAGAGGAAATGTCTTGGGTCAAATTCAGCCAAAACGAGGAAAATTTCAGACATTTATAAGTTTCCAATGACCTTAAATGTGATTTTAAAAATGATGCCAAGAATATCAGGGATATCAGTCAAAAGACCCTAACCAATTCCCGGTGGAACCCCAATAATTGGGGTAACACCATTTTAACACTTGCACGGGCACCAAATTAAAACTAAATGGTAGGATTACTTTGACCACACTATGGACTTTGGGGCAATCAGCAGAAGGTACTCCTCCAATCATCACCAAGTTCCTCAAAGCACCTACATTGGGGTCCCCCTTTTTTATAGGCATGGCGGAGGTCCCCCAAGGTGAAAATACTCTATCTAGCAATGATTGGTTGAAGTATATCAAACCTTACCACATGGGTACATTCTTCCCCAAAACCCCAACCTTCGTTTTCCCAAAAATAACTCACTTTACTTAAGATCTGATAGGAGAAAACCCCATATTACCTAATTTGAAATCATTGAGGATATTCCAAACCTATCCCCAAATTCTCCCCCAACCCTTGAAACCATTTAAATACTGAACGATCAAATATTGAAAGGGTTCACTTTTCTTTTAAATCCCCATGATCCTAATAGAAATATATAATTCCAAATTTTATAGTAGCTCTTTTTATTTATTTTATCAAAATCCTTTGTGGGTTTTAACGGCGTGGCACCAGCAAGCATAATTTAGCTGGATTCCTACAAAATGGTGCTCACTACAGGGGATCCCTGTACACCAAAACTAGTTGCTCTTAAAAAGCAACTAACTAGCGCTTTGTCCCTTCTTGAGGAGCTTGAGCATCGCCCTTACAAACTCCCCATTAAGGACAAGTTCACCCCTGGTGGAGGGAATATTGCTACCTTTTTATACGTTTATGAAGCTACTATGGATGGTGCCACAGACAAGCAAAAAGTTTGACACATCCTTGTTTAAGTCTTTTAGCAAAAGAGATGATAGTGCACATCCTGAACCCTGGGTACACCTGGTCAGAGGTGAAGGAGGCTCTTTTGGCTGAAATTGGGTCAAAGCAGAGTCTACATAGGGAAAAATAGGCCTTTATGCGCCTTATCTTGTATGAGGGTGAATCGCTTATTTCCTTTGCTGAACGCTTTTACCTCGCTGTGCAAAGGTTTTCCACCTCCAACATGCTCACCCTTGATGATGCTATCGCCACCCTGTTATCTGGGTTAACTTCTCAGCCCTCTCTCGCTATACATACTCAGTGAAACGCTACTTTAAGAACATCCATGACATCAAGGAGGATTTGTTAGATGTGGCCAAACTTCATGTATGTGCCACAACAAATGAAGCTGAGACGAAAATTTTGGCTCTCACCATTAAAGAGCTGCTGCCTGTTGAACAGTTGAGGGTGAGCACATCAGTTCCTATCCTTCCTGCAAAACCTGCTTCCTCAGTGCAACTCAAAAAGGATACCACGCCCTCATGTAAAGTGGAAACTAGTAAAGTAGTCAATAACATGCTCCTGCACAAGCCCACTAAAGCCGCGGTGTTTTTCTCCAGCAAAGCTGGCAAATGCCTCCCTAAGGCTATTTAATCTCCTGTGGCCGTTTCACCTACCTCCATCGTGGCTTTGCCAGTTGTTGAGAATACCCTTGGGGAAGAACCTGAGGGGGGTTATGATGACATTGGTTACTATATATTGGTAGCCCCTATGGAAATAGAGGTATCGGATCATTTGGACGCTGGAGGAGTAGATGAAACCACCATACCTGAGGAAACGTACCTCAGCCAAATTCTAGGTTGTCTAAGAGTTATTGATATTGCTAGTGATGGTGACCAATTCGTAGCTGTCCTGATTTGACCTCTTCAGTGGGTGCATCCTATGAAATCCATCTTGGATAAATACCCTGAGACTGCTAAACGACTAACCTCCACCTTTCAGATCAAGGAGGTCTTAGTTTTGTCACCTAACTATGGAGGAAAGCTTACTAAGGTTGAAGTATTCATTACAAAAAGTCCGAATACTGGCCATCCTGGACACTGGCTCCCCAGTTAACGTGATCTCTACAAAGCGTATTAAGAAAATAAAGCTAGCGCCTGACTTGGAGTACATTCAAGAATTTGGAACCGCTGGCCCAAATATAACCCATTCAACCAGGGCATACTCTTCCCTTCCCATTCGCATTGGGAAGCTTATTCTATCAGCCCCTGCTGTGGCTTTGGACAACAACGCATACAATATGCTCATTGGCACTTAGTATATGATTATATATGAGGGAATAATAAACATGAAGCAAGAATCCCTCTCGCTACTAAACTATGAAGTCCTATTAGTCTTATCTAACAAAGAAACCAGCAAGCACAAATACTCTTGCCTGATCAAATGCCCTTTCTCAGCTATGACTTTATCTAATACACCTCTGGACGCCACAATAAGAAATTTCCCAATTCAGTGGATGCAAGGGATGGCATTCCTTTCTATGCTGCAGATGTGGTATTAAATAAACCTGGTGAACAACGCGTGGTTAACACTAAAGTCATGATTCAAATCCCACACTACTTCTTGTTGCATATTACAAGCCTTGAGGGCGTTATCCCCTTGGAGCCTAGGGTACTGCCTGGAATACAAGACCCAACCTACCAGAGGCCTATTACCCTTTTGCTGGGAAACCTCACTGGAAAAGACTTGATCATTTGAAAACACCAGGAGATTGGGCGAGGCTTTCTACTTCCAGTGGAAGATATTGAAAGTATCCACTCTGTTGCCTTATGTCGGATTTGGGTTTACCTACAGATAACCTGGTGTGCACTTTACCTAATGTTCATATTTTAGATGAGTTAACCCCAGTTGAATTGAAAAAGTTCATACTTTATTAGACGAATATAGCGACATATTTTCTAAATCAGATTATGATTATGGTCACATAAAAGGCTGGTGTCAATCCATTGATGTGGGTGATGTCCACCCTATTTGGTCAAAACCTTACCGTTAGTCAAAGGTGGAAGAAGAGCAAATGAGGACGGAGCTCCAGCAATTGCTAGATCCAGGGTTGTTATTACCTTCACAAAGCCAATTGGTCTTCCCCTCTGTTGCTTATTAAAAAAAACGGAGGTCATTGGATAGTTATGGACTACCGAAAATAAAACAATCTTACAAAAAAGGAAAGTCATTCTATCCCTCGCATTGACACTCCCTGGCCCAAATCTCTGACTCCAACTTCTTCTCCACCATGGACTTGGCTATTAGCTATTGGCAAATGGACCTTTCCCCTGAAGATCAGGAGAAATGTGCTCTCATTTGTAGTGAGGGTCTCTTCCAACCAACCCAATTACCGCAAGGGTTGTGTAACGCACCTACATCTTTTCAGCGGGCGATGGACATATTTTACAAGGCCTGAAGTTAACTTGTGTCATTATATATGTCGATGATATCACAGTGTTCTCATAAACCTTCACCAGAACATCTTGATCATCTGAAGGAGGTGTTTATAAGGTTATGAAAGTCAAATATTAAGCTGAAGCCTTCAAAATGTACCTTACTCCAAAAAATGGATTTCCTTGGACACTCCATTTCACAAAAAGGAATCCAACCCATGATAGATAAGGTTGAAGCGATTTCAAAATGCCTCCCCATAAGAATCTACGGGATATTCAGGTATTTCTAAGGATGATGGGGTATTACCATCAATTTATCCCCAAATTTGTCCAGCTCAGCGAACCACTCATTTGCTTATTGACTAAGAACACCCCTTTCTATTGAGGTGCTGAACAGAATGCCGCTTTAATGCCACTAAAACAACTGTTACAACAACGTTCTATCCTGAGACACCCAGACTACAATAAACCTTTTATCCTGTTTACTGACGCTTCAGACTATGCTGTTGGGGCTATCTTAGCCCAATTAGATGAAAATGGTGTAAATAATCCAGTATCCTACTTTAGTAAGATGCTGTCAAAAGCAGAATGCAATTATAGTGCAACTGAGAAGGAGTGCCTTTCCGTTTTGTTAGCTGTGAAACACTACCTCCCTTTTTATATGGGACTGCCTTCACTGTGGTTACAGACCACGCTTCCCTAAAGTGTTTACAGAACATGAAGGACCCTACTGGCCGGTTAGCTCATTTGGCTCTAAAGCTCCAGCCTTACAACATGAAATTTGAACACCGTGCCAGAACATGTCACTTGAATGTTGTTGGGTTGACTCAGGTGCCAGTCCTTCACTTAAATAATAGTGAGGCGGAGAGGTTACATGACCTCTTAATGACCCCCAATGACTGGGAGAATGAGGATGAGCCTGTACAGAAAATGTTAGCCCATCACTCTCATAACGCCAAAGTGGAGAACGGGAAGTTGTATAAGCAGGTGTGGACAAAATGGCTACCTTACCTTCAGCCCTTGGAATGTGTACCTGCTATCCTAGAAGCTCATTCCACTCTAGGTCATGGAGGGGCCAAGAAAACTTATGATTGGATTAAGGATTGGCACTATTGGGATGAAATGAGGGAAGCTATTGTTGACGTCTTGAAATCTTGCCTTACATGTAATAAGCAATCCGGTTTTAAGACTAGATACCAGTATCAACCAACTACCCCTCAACAACTATTCCATACCATTAGTTTGGATATAGTAAGCCCCCTTCCGCAGACTACTAGTGGAACCAAATTTATCCTAGTAGCTATTGAACATTTCACCAAGTGGGTGGAAGCTGTAGCTCAGCCTTTCAAATGGCTAAGGCCACAGCCACCTTTTTACATCAAAACATTTTCTCTCGACATGGCTGTCCCTAAGTACTACTCTGCAACAATGGGAAGAACTTCACCACCAGAGTAGTAAAAGTCCCGGCCACCTCTATGGGAGCACAACAACTTTTCTCAGCTCCATACAATCCCTCTACCAACGGAACTTGGGATAGAGAAAATGGTACCCTGTTATCCATCCTACAGAAAAATAGCCTCTTAAGAACCACTTCACTGGGATTAATACTTACCTAGTGCCCTCATGGCCTACCGGATTAGTTATCACTGGGTATTGAAAATGTCCCCATTCTGTGTCTTGTATGGGTGAGAACCAGGAATACCTGATCTCTTAGTTAAGAATAAATTCTCCTCTAGAGTTGAGGAGCCTGACAAAGTTATTAGATGATTGGCTCAGCGCATCATCCAGCTCCAATCAGAGGCAATGGCTAACCTAGCAAAAACGGTGACAAAAGAAAGGCAGGCAGCCAATGATCTCTGAACTCCCCTACCTACATTCCAAATATCTGACATGGTATTATACTACCATAACCGCATCACTCCTAGAAGCAGTAAGCTTGGATCAATCTGGGAAGATCCCTTCACCATCACCTAAAAAGAGGTAATGAATACTCTATAAAATCGCTAGCTACTGGAATAACTATCAACCGAGTACATGGCCACTTCTTTCAGCTATATTCTCCCCCACTTTTCTTGAGGGGGTGATGTTGGACATTTGCCCCCCAGCTGCATAGGAAGAATGTCTTGGGTCAAATACGCCAAAACGAGGAAATGTCAGCCATTTATGAGTTTCGATGACCTTAAATGTGATTTTGATAATAATGATACCAAAAATATTATGGATATCAGTCAAAAGATTCTGGCCTACACCTGGTGGAACCCCATTAATCGGGGTAACACCATTTTGACACCTGCATAGGCATCAAATGTAAAATTTAATAGTCAGATTACTCCAACTACATGATGAGCTTTGGGGCAACCAGCAGAAGGTACTCCCCCCAACCATCACCAAGTCCCTCAAAGCACCTACGCGAGGACCCCCCCCTTTTATAGGCGTGGTGGAGGTCCCCATGATAAAATAATTTATCTAGTGGTGATTGGTTGAAGTATAACAAAACCTTACCACATGGGCGCATTCTTGTCATGGTTAAATGACATGATAGTGGGGACAAGCCTAAGGATAAGGCTGGGTGACAGGAGGCCCAAAAGGTGAAGCTTCAGGCCCTCCCTGACCTCAGGCATACACTAGACCAACGCTGGGTAAAAGCCAAATATGCCCAGGTTGGTATATTGAAGTTCAGAACGCCCAGCCACTTTTGTCAGCCCAGGCATTAAAACAAAATGGTAGATTCGATTAATAAGGATGGTACTATTCATTTTGATTGAGGAATGGGGATTCAAACCTGTTCCATTTACAAAACTATGTGTTTGGGACAGATCCAACTTCAATTGATTACTTGATTGAAACCAGTCTCAGTGTGAAATACCAATTTGGATGGTAGTGTTTGCCTATTGGTGAATTGGTGCTTGGCCCACTTCAGCAAACCCCAAATTTCCCTGAAAAAGTTTAAATCTGTTTTCCGTGACCAACATTTCTTGTTGGTCGACTTTCCAATTAAACTTTCCCTGTTTTCCCATTTTTGATTATGTATTCAGATGCTCCTATGCTCAGACCCTATGAGGAGATCTTGCGCTATTTTAATCATTCTATTGTGAATATGATTGGTTTATCCCCTTGTGCACCGTTGGGTCGCCCAGGTTCGCTCCAACCTGGGACACTTACCCCTTCTTCCCTTGTGCACCGCATCTCTTTTAGTTGATTATATTATATTATAATCGCACTTTTCTCCTAAAGTATTATTGCCCCAGCACCCTCTGCTGGGCTCTAGTACTCTTATTACTAATGGCTAGTTTCCTGGCGTTGGACCTGTGCACCATGCACTACCACGCTGGGAACAGGTGAGCTATAGACATTCTCCTTACATTAGTTGACCAACCTTTTATTTTTATGTGCACAAACTTTTCTGTGTGGAACCTTTCCAGAGTGGAAACGGTGGGTGCCAGCTGTGGGCTTCAGCTTTGGTCAGTCGCACTGCTCTTTCTTATTTTCCTGAAGGTTGGAGCAACTTGTTATTATTATGATTGCCTCTAACTGGAAAGTATCCACCCTTCATGCTCATACCTGGTGGATACGGACTCTTTGAGGTCCAAAAGTCGTGATTCCCCAACTTTGCACCAAATTAATCAACTTCATATTCAATTAAACAAGTTTTCCTTTGACAGAGCGTTAAGACAATGTCAGTGGAATTGGTGAAGATGGGCTTGGGGTGTTTGCCATGGATAACGTTGAACATTTTGTTGCAGTTGGTGGAATAGGGTCATTTACACCTAAAAACGCATTATATTACAAAAATCTTATCAAAACCTCTGAGCCTTTTATTAGCTCTTATAGCCTGGATGAGAACCCTAATCCAGTATATCAAATAACCCCTGAGAACCCTCGTTTGACCCTTACCATGATCCGCGGCACTCAGGAAGTGTAGAGAGAACTTCGTTTTAAATATGATAAAGTATATGCACCTGCAGAAGGCATGGTGGGGTATGTGGCCTCAGTAGTAAGAGTGGCCAACTATCCCTCTTCCTTCTATGATTCCAAAACATACCTTGATGGTGTGCTAATGCCAGAGGATGAGTTTGTTGGTGATGTTCTGGCATAGTCTTCTATTAATCAAGACCATTCAGGGTTTTTTCTCCTGTCTGCTACCCTTTCATCCTCTTTAGGGAAATTAAGCACTACTGTACTGGTGAATACTGGCGCCTCTAATAACTTTATGGACCAAAGCCTAGATGACTACCTTGGACTGAGTTACTTGCCAGGTGGTATGGTTAAGGGAGGGGCGTCCCAAGGTATTCCCACTCTGAGGATCATTGGGACAGTGGAATATCAGTTTGCAAGTACCACTTGTCTGATCACTTCAAAGCTGTCAAAAACCTCTTGTATTCTATCATTTTGGGTGTGGAGTGGTGGTGAGAGTTTAACGTTTAAACCAACCTGAAAGAGAATACCCTATTCCTTACATTGAAGAATGGTCACACATTAGTTGTTCCTTTGTCAGAAGAGAACACCCAGAGAGAATTGCTCCACTGGCCCCACCTTCACTCTTTTAGCCTTGTCCCTTTGCTGAAGCCCTCAGTGGAAGTTCCTATACCTTCTTGTTTGGAGGGTTTGGAATCCTCTTTTGATGCAGAATCTGCTAACGCACTCCCTGAGCAAACTGAGTTCAGTTATGACTACAAGCTCACTGTGAATCTGGTGCATATATCTTCCCCCAATTACCCATTGACTGTCTGGGAAGAAATGGCGTTGGATGTGTAGGTGAAGGAACAATTATCCAAAGGTGCGATTTTTCAGCTTACCTCTCCTGTATGCACCCCACTTCTCTTTGTTGAGAAGTCTGATGTTACTCTATGCCCATGCATAGACTATGGGAACCTCAACAATATCACTGTACTGGATCTACATCCCATCCCTTTAGATTCTCAGATTGCTCGCTATGTGGAGAAGGCTAAGGTTTTCTCTAAGCTGGATTTCCTCAATGCTTTCAATCAGATTTTGATTACTAAGGGACAAGAGTGGTAAACGCATTTCATACCAGAAAAGGGATTTCCCAGTTTCAAATCATACCCTTTGGGCTTAAGAATGCCCCTGCTATCTTTCAACGCCGCATTGATGCAGCGTCGGGGGACTTGTTGGGGGTATGCGCGGTTGCCTACATGGATGATATCCTGGTGTTTTCCCCAGATCATGAGTCCCATGCAGTACACCTTAGGCAAGTGGTGGAGAGGTTAAAGGCAGCCAGTCTTACGCTAAAGATAAGCAAGTGTGAGATTTCAAGTCCCATGTCACTTTTCTGGGCAACGTCGTGTTTGACCAAGGACACATGATAACTCCAGACATGGAGAAGGCTATCTGTGAGTGGCCCACCCAGACCTCAGTCAAGTAATTGAGGAGCTTCTTGGATACGTGTACGTTCCTCAAGAGTCACACCCAATATTTCTGAGGTGGCAGCACCCTTATATAAGGCTAGCGGTGCCAAGGTGCTTCAGTGGTCCCCCGTTTTGGAGGATGCTTTCCAAGAAGTGAAGTGCACCCTGTTGTCCACGACTGTCCTTCGCCATGTTGACCCTTCAAAGGAGTTCATTGTGTCTGCTGATGCTTCCAACTTTGCCATACCGGCTGACTTGTTACAAGTAGGCAAAGATGAGATAGAGCATCTGGTGAGATATTATTCTAGAAAGATGCCTTTGCTTGAGTTGAATTACGCCATTTACGATAAAGAGTTACTAGCAGTGGCGGAGGCGCTGACTTATTGGCATAACCACTCGTATGGTTCCTCCCAACCTTTCCGGGTGCATACAGATCAACATGCCTTGCTGTATTACCGCGCCCCTCATGTCCTAACCCCACGGCAGACCCATTAGCATGAGACCCTTGCCCTATTTGCCTTTTCTTACGAGTTTACCAAGGGCAAGGATAATGGTTTGGCGGATGCTTTAACCCGCAACCCTGCTTTAGCTCCTGATCCAAAGGAGGTATAAGTTCATAACACACAGGTGATGATTCCGCCAAATAAAATTGTATCTCAACTTCCCTCTCCCCGTCCAGAGCGTCAGCACTTGCCCCTCTGGAAAATGTGGAGGAATATAGTATGTTCAGAAGGTAGTTCTTTCTCAGTCGCTATCAGCCAAATATACTATGATTCTTGCTAAGAGCGCTTTGAATCAGGAGGATCTCTCCAGGGGCTGTCATGTGAAGGATGAGATGGTGTGGTTTCAGGGGCACCTATGGGTTCCTGCTGGACCACTGCGCCTGGAAATCATCCGGGACCATCATTATGGACTCACCGTTGGTCATCCTGGTAAAGCAAAGATGTTGGAGTTAATACAACGCACATAAAATTAAAGGGTCTTGCCTGCTCAGGTGGGGCGGTATTGTAAAGAGTGCCTGATCTGCAATCATATGAAACCCAATTGGCAACCTTTATCAGGGTTGTTGGTACCAGTCCAAAAGACTGAAGAACACTGGACTTCCCTATTGGTGGATTTCATTGTGGAGTTACCTGCCTCTGATGGTTATGATGCCATCATGGTGGTGCTGGACCATTTTACAAAGTTCGGTTACTTTATTCCTTGCAGAATTACAATAACTGTGGCTGAGATGGCTAGGCTCTTCGTCACTCATGTTTTTGCGCTCCATGGGGCTCCCCAAGAAATAATCAGTGACTGGGGACCCCAGTTTACCTCCATCTTTTGGGAAGAGTTTTGCAAGATTTGTCATATTTGCCCCTACCATTCAACTGCCTATCACCCCAATAAGATAGCATAATGAATGAGTGAACCAGTGATTTGAACAGTTTTGTGGCGTTAGCTGCTGCGGATCATTCAGATTGGGTTTCTCACCTCCCTACGGCCCAAATTAGTTACAACAACACTTTGCATTCTTCTATTGGTTGTTCCCCTTTTTTGAAAAAATGGCTTTAACCCCACCTTTAACATGGAGCCCAGCTGTGAATCTAAGGTTGAGGCGGTGGTGGACTTTGCCAAGCCTATCAAGAAGGTCCACCAGGGGTTTCCTCAAGTTTGGAGGTAGCAATGCAAGTTTATAAGGAGATGCTGATGGTAAGCGCCAAGTGGGTCCAGTGTACAAGAAAGGGGATCCCATGATGCTCGATGCTTGTAACATCCCTATCAAGCAGCCATGAAAGAGTCTGGGACAAAGAGGATTGGCCCTTACCGCGTTGTTAGAAAGGTGGGCCATGCCTCATACCTTCTAGATCTTCCCTCTTTATTTCAAATCTTCTCTGTCCTCCATGAGAGCAAACTGACGTTGTTTGAGGGCCCCCCACCAGAGACTCCTGAGGCCTATCTTGTGGATGGGGCACCAGAGTAGAAAGTGGAAGAATAGTAGCCTCCCACCGTGTTAAAAGAAGACTTGATTACCTGGTATCTTGGAAGGGGTTTGATGCTGTAGAGAACAGTTGGGTTCCAGCGCATGACTGTGTGCATGCCCAAGATCTGAGTGAAGCCTTCCACAAGCATTTTCTCCAGGCTGCTGGATCTCAACCCAAACTTAACGTTGTCACCATGAAGTTGTCCCAGCCCACAAGAGCTTTTTTCTTGCTCAAGCCCCTGGAGGGGGAGTTGAGCCCCGTTGGGAGGAGAGGGTAATGTCATAGTTAAATGACATGATAGTGGGGACCAACCCTAAGGATAAGCTGGGTGACAGGAGGCCCAGCAGGTGAAGCTTGAGGCCCTCCCTGACCTCAGGCACACACTAGACCAACGCTGGGTACAAGCCAAATATGCCAAGGTTGGTATATTGAAGTGCAGAACGCCCAGCCCCTTTCATCAGCCCAGGCATTAAAACAAATGGTAAATTCGATTAATAATGATGGTACTATTCATTTGATTGAGGAATGGGGTTCTAAACCTGTTCCATTTTTGAAACTACGTGTTTGGGTCAGATCCAACTTCAATTGATCACTTAAGTGAAATAAATTTTGGTGTATTCTACCAATTTGGATGGTAGTGTTTGCCTATTGGTGAATCAGTGCTTGGGCCTGTTAAGTTTTCAGCCAATGGTGCAAGCTAAAATGACTTAACAATGAATTCAAGGATAAAAACTCGCTTTTCAATTGAAACTCCTGCTTGTAATCGGGAAGTAGATTCTCTGATAATCCTCAATAATAGCCAAGTAACTCTGGTATGCTCACCATTCTTAAGTCTACTGGCAACAACAAATATGAGACCTTCTGTCTTCATACAAAATTAGGAGATTATTCCTCTATAATTAAGACTACTTCTTCAGCAGGTAAACTTAGTACTTCTCTTCAGAAAGTATAAACACACACAACTATCTAATATAGATGTAAAAGCAGCAGATACGAATATCAGGTAGATGACAGACAGACAGACAACAATAATTAATAAACTAAGAAACAGTAGTTATTAATGATCAATATTTAAATGATAAATGATGATGTTTTATTAATCAGCCAGGCACTGGTATTATATACCTCTCAGTCATCTCCTGGCTGAACTCATCTATTAGATGAGTTCATTAATATTATGCCAATCCTCTGCTGGTCATGGCAATAATTATGAAATTTCCCCAAAAAAATTTGGCCCATGAATTGACTAAAAATAACAATCATTTCAGCCTGATTGAAGGCAATTTTACTCTCATAATTGGGACAATTTTGGTTGTGAACTCAACACCAAAATCTTCCCAATTAGAGCTACATCATAACTTGACAAATAACAATAAATGAGGATTAAAATATATATGAACAATAAAGATGACTCACCCCTAATCAGGATGTTGGCAGGCCTCTCATTAGCACTAAGTATGCCCTTAATTGGGATGTCTATGTTTAAGTACTTAATAAATTGATTTCATTAATTGAACCCAAAATTCTGCCTTAGTGCATTAAGATTATTGCACTAATTTAGGAGGTGCAATTTAGTTAATGCTGCAAACCACTTTGCACCCAAGTGGACCAATAATTGGCCATAATGTGATTATATCATAGCTATTAATAGCTACAATAATTGGGTTACTTCAGATGCAATCAGAGCGGTTATGAGGTGAACCTGATTTATCAGATTATGCAGATGAGTTGGGAAGGATCAAAGGGTCCATCAATGGGAGTAATCTATCAGCAATGATGGTTTTCTTCAAAGGGTTTATTTTTGAGTCAACCATCAAAATCTAATATGGCCCACTTCAGCAAACCCCAAATTTCCCCAACAAAGTTTAATTCTGTTTTCTGTGACCAACATTTCTTGTTGGTCAA
Organism: Massospora cicadina; assembly: GCA_022478985.1. NCBI lineage: Eukaryota > Fungi > Entomophthoromycota > Entomophthoromycetes > Entomophthorales > Entomophthoraceae > Massospora > Massospora cicadina. The sequence continues at coordinate 51,561 of JAKSZP010010789.1, forward strand.
CTTTTCAATTAAACTTTCCCTGTTTTCCCATTTTTGATTATGTATTCAGATGCTCCTATTCTCAGACCCCTATGAGGAGATCTTGCGCTATTTTAATCATTCTATTGTGAATATGATTGGTTTATCACCTTGTGCACCGTTGGGTCGCCCAGGTTCACTCCAACCTGGGACACTTACCCCTTCTTCCATTGTGCACCGCATCTCTTTTAATTGGTTATTTTATATTATAATCATACTTTTCTTCTTAAAGTATTATTGCCCCAGCACCCTCTGCTGGGCTCTAGTACTTTTTGTACTAATGGCTAGTTTCCTGGCGTTGGACCTGTGCACCGTGCACTACCCCACTGGAACAGGAGAGTTATATATACTCTCCTTACAATTCTGCCCCAAAACCCCAACCTTCGTTTTCCCAATAAATAACTCACCTTATCCAAGATCTGATAGGGATGAAACCCATATTACCTAATTTGGAAGCATCAAAGCTATCCCAAATTTATCCCCAAATTCCCTCAACCCCCAAAACCATCTAAATACTGAATGGTCAAATATCAATAGGGACCACTTTTCTTTTAAACCCCCACACCCTTAATAAAAATATAAAATTTAATATTTTATAGCAGCGCCTTTTAACTATTTTTTAAAAACCTTTGTGGGATCCAGAGGCGTAGCACCAGCGAGCATAATTAAGCTGGATTCCTATAAACTATAAGGGACTTATTCTTTAGTCAAGGGGGTAATGTCAAGACATTGGTATAACTGGCCAATAAGTCAAAAATACTTCAGCAGAATGTATGTTAATTGCTGAAGGAAGATTTTAACTTGAGTAGTCAATTATTTTAACTTGAAGTGAGCCAATAGAGGTGAGTCTAGTTCAGTACATATATTGAAGTCTGCCAGAGCCTCAATGATGAGGCAGATCCAGACAAGTTTTGCCAAATGATTAATAGCTAAGATGAAGGGTCAGAGATGACCAAAGCGATGAAGGTATGAGTGGGATAGGAAGACAAGAAGGGTTTTTTAGAAGAAAGAGAAAGAGAGTGGTTAGTAGGAAGAGGAGGAAATTGAGAGCAGATAGAATCTGATCGTTATAATATTAAATAGAGTAGTGTGTCCAGAAGTTATTGCCTTATATTATCTTAAATTTAGTACATTTATTTGGTGGACCAACGATCTCATATTGTTCATATGTTGCTTGGTGGGTTTCAACTTTATGCAACTCCTACTGTGTATCTCAAGTATATTGCCATATTTATAACAGGATCAAAACAACTGCAATCGCATGCAAACTGCTAAGGCCACCGCCAATTTTCTTCATCAATATATAATTAATTGGCATGGTTGTCCACAGGTATTGCTATGCAATAATAGGAGAAACTTTACTTTAAGCGTTGTGAAGTTCCTAGCAACAAGCTTGAGGGTACAGCAGCTTGTCTCAGTTCCTTGCAACCTATTAGCAAATGGAATTGTAGATCAAGCAGATTAGATGATAGTTTGAATATTGAGAGAGATGGCTACCTCTGACCACTTACATTAGGATTGATACCTCCCAAGTGCAATAATTGGCTTATCAGACAAGCTATCATTATATTATTAAGAGTTCTTATTTAAGGCTTTATATGGAAGAGAACCTGGTATCCTGACCCTATTGGCATGAGAAAAAACCAGTGATAACACCAAAGAGCCAGGAAAATTGTTAGAATATTAGCACAAATAAATTAAACTATAGTCTAACCTAATGATGAATCTTAGCAAAAAGTTACCTGGGAAGCTCATCCAGCCAATGAAACCTGCCAACCTTTACCCTCTTTAAAGATTTTAAGTTTGGTACCATACTACCACAACTGCATAGTGATATATGGAGAAAATTTGTTTTTGCATCTGATAAGGACCATACGTCATAACCTATAAGTGCAGAGATGTATATATAAACAAGTCTATAGAAATTGGAGTCTCAATTAGCAGAGAACATAATTAATTCTTATGACAGTATTCTCTACCAATATTTTTTAAGGGGATGATAAGGATACCAAGGTAACAGGCACACTATGAAGGATATTGATCAAGCTATCCCATTGATTGACTTGGCAAACAAGCTTACTTTGGGAATTTTGCAAACATTTTAATTTATTATGAAGATGATAACAGTATGATGCTCAAAAAAACTGGACAGTACCTTTGGATCTGGCTCAAGGTATCAATTCCTCAGAAAAAGTATACATTAGATGAGGCTATAGATCTTCATTATGTGAGGAGACAACTCTTTCAGAAAATTAAGAGGCAGCAATCTGATTAGTACCCTCAAAAGGGTGCAAACCTAGAATTGGTTAAAGGTTGACTTGAGTAATATAAAGTATTATCCAACTGGGCCATTTAGAGAATAATAACACCTATACAATTTGGGTTACAAAGGTGTTCATGATTCCAGATGTGACATCCAATGAAAAGCCACTATTCAGATAGTGGCCTTAATTATCATACCATTGCCTTCCCTTATGAGAATAATCGTGTTATAAATAAAATAAATATCTTCAAACTATTTTATGATAAAGGTACACTTTTTATTCTATGTTCTGATTAGTGAATTTACTTCAATATACCCCATTACTTTCTTACCGTAGGATGGATAATCTTTTTGTTGGGACCTAAGTGGGACTGGTTACCTTACTTGAAACAAACAGAATAATTGAAAAGTCTTAGACTTGAAGCAAGTATTGACTGTCAAGCTTCTTTAGATACCACCATTGAGAATCTCAAAAATGGGAGCCCTATAGACAACTTTAATGGTTATCCCTTAAGTTATTAGTAAAACTTATAAACTACTTGTATCCAAGGTAAAAGGTAAAAATCTATTTTTAATTGGTTCCAGATGCTCAATCGATAATAACTTTCATTAGTGTGGAGCTGATAAAGATTAGATGAACCAAAACATTTGTTATGATAGCCTTTATAGCTTACTCCTACTCCGCCTTTATGAAAAGAATATTGCAGGTTATAAACTCAGAATTAAGCGGCAGAAATATTTTAAAATCGTTTCAGTTATGTGAATAGCACATTAAACCAATCAAGTTTATATACTACACTTATAAAGAATTTCACTGGTAAGGTTCTATTCCCTGGATAGATGTATCTACATAAGCACCGCTCATATCTTTTCTACAATTATACGGCAAAGCTAAGTATTTATAGCGTTATTAAAGATTTTAGGCATCTTTTAAGTGCTTTAAGATATTGTAGCCTTTTAGCTAGTTAAGTATAAAATTTTATAATATAGATAAGGAATATAAAGTCTGGGCATTACCAGCGAGTAGGGGGTGGAAGGTGAGTCGGTAGGGCGTACGGCTACTGTGATGGAAACCATCAGGAATTGCACTTCTGCCTAAGGGACAAGATGACATCCCCGGAACAGAACTGTCCATTCCCAAATATACCCCAGAACCAAGCCCACTTCCCATAGAAAGAATGTCAATTAAATCTCCACCTATAAATGGGCAACCTAAACCCAATCTAGCATCGCTTAAAAACCAATACCTATTTCAACTGCCTCTTTTCCCTTAGATCCTAACAGAGGAAGTAGCAAATTAAGGCCTCCACTACCAACCTGAAGGTTGTGAGTTCAATTCCGGCCCTTTGCACATTGATTGGGGTGCCAGTGAAGGAAGCTATTGGTGATTAGTAGGTCTAACGGCATGAAAACCTTTCCCATGACGTAACCAGAAAAATCCAAGTCCCGATCAGGAGGTGGAAAACTTCCTTTTGACAGAGTTGACCCTGCTCTGGTTTCATGTCGATACTTTCTTTCTCTATTTCGGTAATGTCCGTCCCCTGGTCAGCTTGCCTCGAATAGATGACATTACCAGCGAGCAAAGCAGCTGATATCAGCTTTTTGACTATAAAAGGGAATTAAATTAGGATAGGTTTAATATAATCGCTTACATCATCCAGAGCCAAGGTTCCTAATATGAGAACGAAACGTTATCCACCAGAACTTTAAAATAAATCAGATACCCTACTTGGAAGGAACGTGACTGACGATCAAACTATCTTCCCAGGGTTTTCCACTTGTTTTGATTTTCAAAATAAATATCCCTCAACCTGTCAGAGAGTCAGCTTATTAAAGGTACCCGATATTTCTATATTCGATAGCTATTAAATTGGTTATTTACTTTATTGGGTTTTTTTGGATATCTCGCCAGACGCAAGTATCCAATTACACAGTCTTAGCGATCAACAAATTCATAAGTTACTAGCCGATTTACCCGTGCTTCGCTACGGTGTCTAAAATTTCAGATTTTCAATTTATTAATTTAGATTTTATATTATAGATAAACAAAACCACTCAGACAAATCTAATTGCTCAATCGAATCAACCAAAAACCACCAACCACTTTGGTAAACCTAACTGAAATTATCAAAACAACCAATAACTAATCACCCCTCAAAGCTAAACTGTGTCCTATCGATTCGAACAAAAGCCATCAACCACTCGGCCAAACAAAAAAAACCTATCGAATCAATCAAATAAAACCAAACTGCTACCCGGAACATCTCTATATTTAAAATCATTGTGTATGTGACATATCTTCCAAACTACTAAATCAACTTCTACTTAACTTGCCAAAAGTATTTTATTAATTAGGTGAGCCAAATTAGGCAGGTTTTTAAAATATAGAAACCTAACATCCAGATACCCGTGCTTCACTACGGTATTTAATTTATCAAATGATAAGCTCACATTGTAGCCTATAAGCTGTGCCAGCACTACTCTCAAGCCACGAGGGCAACAGCGGAGCTGTTAGTCCGAGTGGCTGGTGAGCTGATTATCCTAATACTTAATCTACTTAAACTCTAATACTGATTTTTGTTGAGTTTCAGGTAAGTTGGTGAATTATTAGATAATATTCGCCAATTCTCACTCACTCACCCAAATAGATTGACCCTATCAGACTCAAAGGTTTCAGATGTCAGTCAGTCAGTCAGTTAGTAAGTCAGTGAAAGTGTTTTATTAAGTAGATGCTATCGGAGTGGATTCTAGAGTTTAATGGTGCATAGAGTTGGCTCAGTTACCCCCTAATATGGGGATGCTCAGATTATGCCCAATTTGGGCGAATCGATAAGCTGAAACCCTATTAGATGAAATTGGAATCCAAATCATGCGCGAGAAAAATAAAGCGAGATTAGAAGGTACAAAAAAGGTGGGAAAGGTGTGAGATGATTAAATGATTTTGATAGTTGTTCTTGCAACAATTGTTTTTTTAGTGTGGTGGGCAGCCAATGTCATCTACAGTATCTTCTTTAGTCCGCTTAAGGACATCCCCTCACCGTTGGTATTCCAACTGGTCCCCATTTACTACCACTTCTCCATGGCCACGGGTGACACAACCTTTCTCCTGTTCCAGTACCATTTGGCGTACGGCCCAGTGTTCCGGGCGGGATGGAAATACGTCATGTTCGTTAACCGCGAGGCAGCCGAGGCTCTGTACAGCACCTACAGCTGCGAAAAGACGAAGACTTATGAAGGGTTTGCGCTGCTCAGCCCGACAATGTTTTCAACCCAATCTCGCGACCTCCACGACAAACGCAAGAGGATCATCGCCCCATCGATGACGCACGACGGCATGGCGGAGTTTGAGCCGCTTTTGTTCAAGCATGGGGTGTTACCAGCCCTCCGCGCGCTTGAGGGATGTGCAATTAACCAAACGCGAGTGGATTTGTTTAAGTTGGTAAACCACATGGCATGGGATGTCATCTGCGCCATGTTTCTAGGGAAAACTTTCGATATGGTTAATAATAACGGCCATCCTATCCTGCGCTGGAATTATCTTACCCTTTGGTACAGTATGGCCTCCATCATGGTTCCATGCCTCAAATTTTACCGCCCGTCGTTTAAACGTAACATCGAAAAGGTAATTAATTGAATGGCTCTAACTATTGAACATTATTGGTTGACCGTTAAATTGACTGATTGGTTAGCATCTGGTACAGTGTATCAATGGCGACCGACCTCCTGGACAGAAGAGACTAATCGATTGCTACATTGACGCCAAAGATCCTGATACCGGCGATCGGTTGAGTAATGATGACATTTGTTCTGAGATGCACAACTTTCTGATGGGAGGCACCGGAACCACTACCGATGCTATAGTTTGGATAATCTACTTGCTCATGACCCATCCCCAAGTGGAAGCGAAGGTGTGGGATGAGCTCAAGGCAGCAAATAAATTGGCCAATAACCCAAATCAAATCACATTTGCCGAATGCCAAGCAAGGTTGCCCTACCTGGCCGCAGTTATTAAAGAAACCCTACGCGTCGCCCCCGTTTCCTCGGTGGAACTTAACCGAGCCATCCCAAAAGGTGGGTGCTTCATCTCAGGCTACCATCTTCCCGAGGGCACCGAGTGTACCGTACCCATCTACTCCCTCCACATGTCCCCACGGCTTTGGGATCGGCCTGAGGTGTTTCTCCCCGAGAGGTGGTTAAATAACACTTGCAAGCAAAAGTATGGCGATTCATACATGCCCTTCCTCATCGGTCCACGTGCGTGCGTTGGAAAAGAGTAAACCCGTAATGGATCAAATACTAATTACTTAGGTTGACAAAGATGCTCCTTCTAGTATCCTCCGCCAATCTCCTCTTGAACTATAAGCTTACCCTCCACTCCCCCGATGAAGATTTGATCCCATATGGTCACTCGGTTTTAAGGCCTCATAAGGGTTCCCTATTGGTTAATGTTCGAAGGCGTCAATAAGGATATGTCAAACTAGGGGATATGCATAACTGATGATATTAATCTATATTGATTCCATATTAGATTATTCTACGGTGCGATCCATTATGCTATCGAGTGTTTTCCCGCTATGTTCATGTTACCTTAGCGAATAATATTTTACCGGCCTACATTGTATACTTTGTCAATATTGTTATATATTTTGTCAAAAAAGGTATTAGGCCTACAGATAAACACAGTTGAGGCTTAAAGTTAATCCCCCGGCTTTTAAATGAGTACCATTTGGCGTGTTTCCTATTATAAAACCAAGGTTGTTTATGTCAGTTATTGCGCCTCTATAATCTGAAATAAGTTATCGATACTCTAATATTGATATGACGGCTAGTTAACTTTATTAATTCTGCTTATGTTGAACATTTATCATACTTATTAAAATCTGTTATCAAAGCCAAAAATTACGTTTGTCATCTTGATAAGCAAGTAATGTATAACTATCACCTGCTATGCCTATGCCCTCTGCTCTACGATAAGGTGACTACTGCTTCCTTTCCAGATAGCTATAAATCTTCTCTAAACAAAGATTCATCGTTACTCCTTCTTAACGATAGAGCGCTTTAGATCCATTTAGCTCATGACTTGTTTGGCGTACACTTGGCCCATCTGCCTTGATATCTGTGATATCTATTAGCTCATCGTCTATCATTAACTATAGGTTGTGATAGCTGCCTTTTCCCATATATTAATATCTATTCAATACAATTATGTACTCTTTTATAAAATTAGGATTATGCTTATGCAATGGGTATAATGACTCTAAAACATTTTCCCAACTGATAATGTTGCTGTACAATATCTATGTTTAATATGGACTTAACTAGCATCTTAACCTGCCTTATACAATAAGGGCATTATACTCAAATGATATCCTGACTTATATCTTCCACTTTATATAATGTTGGGACCAAGCCAAGGGCTGTCATATCTCATTATATAATTACTGGCATCAGCCACAAGAATAAGGAGGAAGGGGATAGGGCTAAAGGTCTCAAGTTGGCCACCTTGCTTAATTTACTACATATTTAAATTTATTGCAGGGAAGGCTGACCATGGGATGGACACTTCCGAATATGACTCAGAAGAGACAAAACTTAGTACCAGGGGAGGCACCCCAGAGAAGTGATGCTATCTCTTGTTGCCAGCGGGAACACCACTTATGGGGAGGGGGAGGAAACGTGTGAAGGGGCCATAGCCACAATTGAGCACATGTGGAGGAAGGGGTCTGATTTGATGAACCAGACTGGGAACCAGGAAGAGACCAGCTGTCAGCAATGTGGTGGGAGGTATCCAAACATCCATGCTTGAAAGTGGTCCACCAAATGGGACCGGAATCTGTGGACCGCTTCTGGGAGGGTGGGGGTGGAGCCTGCGATGGCATCTAAGACAATTGTGTAGATGGTCCACATGGTGATTGCAACTACCAAAGCATGAAGGGAGGGCAGAAGGGGGGAGGCCATTGATAGAGCAAACATATCTCTTGACAGACTGAAGGGATGCATTTGATCCTGGCCCAGAAGACATTGAACTTCACGCCATATCACTTTAGAAGTAGGGAACTTCTCCAGGTGGTGAAACAGCATTTTATACTGGCCACACATGACACAGGATGAGTGTAAAGCGTTAGAGCACTCAGCTGTATGATACACCCGCCTCAGGCAGCGCCACGTATGGGAGTGGACTTGAGGTTGCAACAGAGGATGGTGTACATATTTCCAGATTTTTTGGGTCTCAATGGAGTAAGGGATGTCCATCATGTCCAGGTAGTCCACCCTGGATAGGACATAGGGTCGAATGGGGATCATGCCATCATGGATGGGTAGCCCCTGTACCTCTTGTGTGAACTGAGGAGAGGGGCAGCCTCTTTGGGTTATATGTCCGCTAATATGAATTCTCCACTCAGCACTCCGCATGGAGAGGAGGATTTGTTTGTAGTGGGTTTTAGTCCCATGAGGACCTGTGGCTGATGTATGTGAAGTGAGGTATTTTATCAGGGAGTGGGGGTTTGATGGATTGTTGAGGCCCAAGGCACAGGAGAAATTGGAGCAGGCTGTGCGGGACCAGTGTTGGGAGGGGAGTGTAGGGGTGGTGACAGCCGCAATCCAGGTACCCAGGATCTTGGTGGCATAGGCTTTGAAGTCAAGCAGGCCCATGCCACCATGATGTTGAGGGCCAAACATGACCTCTAGCCGCACTGGTGGAAGGTGGCCTGACCAAAGCCATCCTTGCAGCAAGGCGTACAAGGATTTGTAGAAGCTTGGGGAGAAGGGGATGGCATGGGCTCCAAACCAGACTTTGGAGAGGAGCATGGAGTTGGCTAAAACAATCCTGCCAGTAAGGGAGGTAGGGTGGGCTCTGAGAGAGGCGATTTGCTTCATCATGTTATCCAGAATACGGCACTCCATTACTGCTGACGTGTATCCGCCTACCTCCATCCACACGCCCAGATGACATACTGGTCCTATGGTAGGACGTGGCATGAAGGGGAGCACCAGTGGGGCGGTGTGTTTGAATTAGTAGGGCGAGGACATGGGCAAGCAGATGGGCCAGGTTAGGAACTAATTGCTGGGGTCCAGCAGTTCTGAAACCCCAAGGAGGATGATTTTGGTTTTGGAAGCGTTCCCCCCCCCCCCCCTGGGAATACTCCTGGATGAGAGCTTCAAGCGCGCGTGCATCTTGATTATTAGACACCCCCACCACACAATCATCTGCGAATGCCATTATCTTGACTGGGGCTTGGCCTGGCATGTGGACCCCAGTGAGTTGGGCATTCATATTTTGCAGTAGTAGGTCAAGGCTGAAGTTGTATAAGAGTGGGCTGAGGGGGTCCCCTTGTCGCAAGCCCCTTTGAGGGCGGACTACTTCCGTTAGGAAGCCAGGGCCACGCACTGCCATTGTTGCAGATTCCGTGAGCAGCATCACCCAGTTGATGAAGTGAGGGGTAGGTGGAATTGATGGAGGCAGGCCCTGAGGTATTCCCAGTTTACTCTATCATAGGCCTTTTGTTGGTCCAAGAATACAAGTGCCCCAGAGGCTGCGGACTGACATACATTAGCCACAGAGTGCACGTTATCCCAAATTGACCTTCTAGGGATGAAACTGAATTGTTCTGGGGAGATGGTGGCAGATGCTACAGTCCCTAAACAGTTATCCATGATTTTTGTTAAAATTTTGGTGTCTGTGTTTGTTAGAGAAATGGGGCGCCAGTTGGCTAAGTCTAGCTTATCCCCTTTCTTGAAGATTGTGACAGTGAAGGCCTCATGTCCTCCTGGTAGGAGGCGCGTTTCCAACAGGCTTTGGTTAAGTGAGGCGAGCAGCAATGGGGATATATATTTGAAATATTTTTTGTAGAACTTATATGGAATGCCATCCAGGCCTAGGCATTTTCGGTTTGGTGCACCGCAAATGGCTGTCCATAATTTGTTCAGAGTAAAAAAAATTCATTATTTCCGGGTATCAGAAAATGGAGCGGATGTGGGCTCAGTCGAGAAATTCTGCCACTTCAGCTGGCTGAATTGGGTCAGAGCGGTACAACTTGGAGTAATACTGTTGCATTTCAATTGCCACTTTGGCTGGTATATCCACAATGGAATTATCCGATCTTCACACCTGTGTGCAGGCCACGCTCTGGCATGGTGCGAAAATTTTTTTAAAGAAATGTGCGGTGCACTTGTCACCTTTTGTGATGCATGTGGCCCTGTACTGAACACAAATCTGATGTTTGTGTTGTCTTTCGAGTGCGTTGAGGTGGGCAGCTGCCTCACCCACTTCCATCCCCATGCAGAGCTGTATCCTGTAACTGGGATGTTGGACTCCAAGTGTGCCAATTCTGCCAGAGCGCGCGAGATAACTGCTGATGTGGCTCATGAGCATCTGGAGGAGAGATGGCGGGAGTGGCGGATGGTGTCATCTTTGAAAGTTGCCCATGTGAAAATGGGGTCCGCGTAAAATGGTGCAACAAACTTTTTTGCCATAGTTGCCTCTTCTACCCACGTGGGAAATCCTGGTGACCTGAGCTTGGGGGGGGGCGGATTTTGTACCAATGTGGGGCCTTAGCAGCTGTGACAGGTAGGTGGTAGGTTAGCAAGACCAGTCAATGGTTGGAGAATTCCAATTTTGTTGTCTTGAAGTGGGAGATGTGGGGTTGGAATTTCGCCGGCGTTAGAATAATGTCGATGCAGGTCATGGACCTTAATTGGCCATTGTGGACGTGGGGCCATGTCATGTTTTTGAGCAGCGGGGCATGCTGCAGCAGTGCATCCATTAACACAAGGGTGGCCTTTAGAACACATAGTTCTATGTGACCCTGGGGGGCGTGGGGTAAGGAAGGCCACTGGTCCGTTGGTGTGTTTAGCCAACAGTTCATGTCGCTGACTATGAAGGAGTCTGTGGGTAGTGGGAGGGATTTGACCAACGAGAAAAATTCCTGACGCTCACATGCACCGTTTGGGGCATATATGTTGACAATTGCATGTGCTACGTCAGCCCATGAGAAGGTGACAACAAGCACTCGGCCATTTAGGAATGTTTCTGAGGATAAAAATTTGACATTTTTTTTCTGAATTAGCACCCCACAGTGCATCAACCAAAAGGATAGGGATGGGAGGAGCATTGCTTTCCAAGCTTTCTTGGAACCTCGTGGACAGTGGGACTCCTGGATGTCCAGGATATCCACGGGTAAATTGTGTTGTAAAAAACTCAGTTTCCTAGCCTGGGATGGGGAGGCCTTGAGTCCGGCAATATTCAACGTCCCTATGGTGAAGGTTTCCCCCATCGCACCTTAGGTGCAAGGGGGTGGGCACCCAGGCCCACCATCCTCTTCTAGATCCCTGTGGGCCTTCACAGCAGCGCTGGTGTTAGCAGCAACACTATCAGAGTTTTTGTTGATTTTTGTGGAAAGAGTCACGTTGGCTTTGGCCTTCACTTTTTGTTTTCCCGACGTTGGACGAATTTTTTGCGGTGCGGGTGAGTTTGGTGCACCATTGAGTGGGTCAAAATTTTTTTTTTCAGTTGGGATGGGTCCCAAGTCAGTTTCAACTGGAGTTTGGGTGCAACAATTGGGTGAGATTGAATCTCCCATCAGATCCTCGGATTGAGTGGCCTGCTTGGCATGGGCTTCCCAATCTGATTGGTTGATGGATTCCTGAGTTGCTTCCGCCGCGAAGGTCTCCATGTCCTCCTGGCGTTGTGAGTGTGGGATAGCGGTGGTGGCATTAGCCGCTTCCTTGGTCGCAGCCCTATGAGCCTGCTTGGCCTTCTTTCACTCTTGTGGGGAGATAGGCTTTACCAGTAGGTGGCAGCCTTGTGCTCCCCACGGGAAGGCCTCCTTGGTGCTTGCAGTTAGTTCATAGTGCGCCTCTCCGCTGGCCATGGCTGCTGAGGGGTGCTCTTGGAATGTGACACCCTCCTTGATGGGGCACGCGTGTGCCTTATGGCTGAATGCATCACAGTGGGTGCAGATGGGGGGCGTGCTGTCCACAGTCACCCGGAATGGGTGGGTGGTATACCCTGCAATATCAATAAAAGTGGAGTGCGGGATCTGGGTTAGGTCCTTCACAATCTCCTCAGTTGGGGTCAGTACTGTGATAGCTTTGCCAGTGCACAGGTGTGGCATCAGCGTGAAGCGTTGCATTTCAAAAGATTGTATTTCGCCATATATGGCGAGACCATCTTCCAGGTGTTGTTCCAAATTGTCACATTTTACCGTAGTAGGCAAAAAGTCGAATGTGAGGAAAATTTAGTTTGATTTTATCCATCTGGTGCGTTTAGTTTTGATGACCTGTTGCCTTTGGGGAGTTTGACAATTACGCGCACCGCTGCAGCCTCATCTTCTGCCATTTTGCTTTTGAAACCTAGGTCCAGCCAACCGCGTGACATGGAGTGAGGTGCAATGTACACCACAGTCAGGAAAATTGTGTGTACATCTTCACAAAATTTTTCCCATAAGGCCATTTTTTGGATGTCCAGAAACACGCGGACTCCAAATTCCACTGATGAAAGTGGCTGGGAGTGTGGCGTGTTGATGTACTGGTTGCATCGTGCTTGCTATGCGGGTATCTCCAGGGAAATAGTGACTGCCAGTTTTTAAAATTTTTGTCAATTCCACCGGATTCTCCGGGGCGTTTTTGAATGTTGGAGGCCGTGGGCCTTCCACCTGCTCCTCTTACCTTGCTTGCCCAACTGCTCCCTGACATGGGCGCAGACTAATATCCTCTGTGAGATTATCAAACTAGATTCAGTCTTGAATTGAATAGGTTGCAATAGTGATTGCAACAAGAAAGAAAAGTTAATTTACTACATATTACCATAAAATTAACCAGATGGATTCCTCCTGATAATATCAGAATTAGGGATGTTGGTTAGTCAGGTGTGATTGCTGGCTAATCGCCTAGTTTGATATTAAATGTTACAATAATTATTAATCAATTTAGGTTTGGTGGAATCTGTGTTCACCGAGGATGGCTATCTGTGGGTCATTGGGGGATTTTCTGGCAAAAGCCGATGAATTTATTACCAAGCATTTGATTATGATTCTGCTCACTAATTTGGAGCACAGTGACTCATGCTGAGGATGATTGAAGTTATATTTGTATTAAGTTATATACGATCAACTGGCAACTCATGTTGAGGATGGATCAAACTGATCTAAAATTTGGTGAATAGATGAGCAGATTGGTAGGGAATCGCTACCATGAATAACTATGATTTATTAGAGTTCCAGCTTGGATGGCTGAGGGGTTTCATAGGTGCAGTAGCCTATAGTATAAATTGTCGTTCTTCCCTCTAAATAAGAATCTCTCTCTTGCCTATCTTATTTTAATTGTTGGTAGTTCATCAGCTAGATTAGGATAAAATGGGATTAGAGACCCCTGAAGTTGGCACAAGGTGATGCGCCTGGAGTAGCTGATGCTGCCAGCTCCCATACCACCCCCTAGGAGGAACCAGCAAGAACCTGGCCAACCAGCCATCAGCCCTGCAGGGTGCAGCGTGGGAGTGCCTTGGCCGCCCAGGATGGGGGCAGGACTTGCCAGAGCATGCCCAGATGGGTTGGTGAAGGGTAAAGATGGTGGGGCAGCGTGGGAGTGCCTTGGCTTCCCAAGATGGGGGCAGGACTCGCTGGGGCATACCACAGGCCCTGGGGCATAGGTGAAGTCATTGGTCTGCTGTGTTGGTGGGTTGGATGCAGACTTATAGGGGTTGGTACACCTATGAAGGCAAAACATCAAAGGGTCAACCAGTCTCTATACTGGTTGGCCTGGCACACTAGCAGAGCCCGCTGCTCGGAAAAGTTATTTTCCAACACATATCATGTATTAACACTGGGTTAGGGCCAGGCATGCCTAAATTGGTATCTTGAAGTCAAGTGATGGTCTTGAAAATTTTACATCTATGGCGTTAAATATAATAAACTATTCTATCAACAAAAACAGGTTGTTACTCCCAACTTTTAACTTAGGATATAGTCAACATAACAATTATAATATTACCAAAACCAGAAATACCTGCCTTCAGTCTAACAAGTTTAGCATACTTGGACCACTGCACTACCATCAATATTAGTGTGTTTCTGTTGGCTAAATTAAGTTGTGTGCTAAAAAGATCTTGACCTATATCCTAATTTCCCTTAAAGCTAAGTTGGTCAGACCCACTTCTCTGTCATTCAACTTCGCTATATTAAAGAAACACAAAAACCTATCTGATAAGTTTTTGGTAAGCCTAGCTGCGGACTACCTCAAGGAGGTATCTAACCACATAGATAATTTATTTCTATAAAATTGAATGCTGATCTGACTCAACCATTTGGATTCTGGAACGCTCCTGATTGAAGCTTTCTAAGGCCTAGAACGTGACTATCAACTTGGAATGTTCTCCAACTTAAAGCCTAGCCAAGTTGTCACCTTACTGTGCCAAGTGGGAATCTTCTTAACCTTGACTGCCTTATATTTATGTCAAGGCGTGGACACTATCAGCAGTGCCATGTTTCTTATATGGCTAGCAAATTCCCTGGTGATCTGGGTTTGGAACCACATCACCTCTATGAGAATAGGTGAGTTATAGACACTCCCTTTACATTTGTTGGATTTTTGGCCCTTTTGTAGGCTCGCTGGTGCAGTATTGCCTCAAATCTAACAATATTGCAGGAGCTGCTCTTACTACTTATCAAAAATAATATAAACATGCACTTTAATAAAATAAATGGTTTTATATGTTTTTATTTTTTATTAGGTGCTGCGCCAGAAAAAGCTAAAGCTCAATAATGGTGCAATAGTGATAATAAAATGATTCATAGTTCAGGCTTGGATTTCTTAGTGCTGTCCTAATTGGGAAATATTCAAAAGTGGCCTATCAGTTAGTTTGAGACTCACAGATAATTGTAATTTAGACTATTTGTGCCTCGAGTTCAGATTTATTGGTGCTGTCCAAATTAGGAAATATCCACAAGTGGCCTATCAGTTAGTTTGAGACTTGCATCGCTTCAATGCGAGGGCCAACAGGGATGTAACCATCGGGAAGACAAAACCATTTGGAAGGGATTTAATTAATTGGACTAATCAGAAAGGGGAAAATCTTTTCGCCCTGAGGAGCCCCACCAACCCTATAAAGAGGCTGGTTGTCGGAGGGGAAGTGAACTAAACTGATGGTGGCTGGGGAAAGAGCCTCCGATTGACTCCCCTGAATTTGCCGCATAGTTGGCACAATCTGATCAGTCGGACTTGTGGTATTTGCCCAAGTTTTATTAATGTTAGTATTAAAAAAGTGTTACCCCAATTAATAGGGTTCCACTAGAATCAACCAAGGTCTTTTGGCTGATTTGGTCTTCACTTACATCGAAACCACTCTTTCCCATACCTCAGACTTGTAAATGTCTGACATTACCCCCTTCAAGAGTGGTTGGGGAGGTATAAGATTGCAAGAACTGCCCATGAATGCGGTTGATAGTAAGACCTGAAGCAAGGGACTTAATAGAATACTCATCCCTCACTTATAGGTGATGGAAAAGGGACCTTCCTAGATAGAACCAAGCTTTTCCTTCTTGGTGTGATGCAATTATGGTAATACATTACCAAGTCTGACATCTGGAAGGAAGGAAGAGGAGCCCGGCGCTCATTAGCTGCTTGGCCTTCTTTAGTGACCGTCTTGGCCAAGTTGTTCATAGCCTCTGCTTGCAGTTGAATGATGTGCTGGGCTAATTTTTTCATAGCTTGTTCAGGGTCCTTCTAGCAGTGAAGATATCCTTGGCTAGTAAGGCTGGAACTCAGGTTCTCTTCCATACAACAAACGGAAGGGAGACATCTTGAGGATGCAATGATAGCTGATCCGGTAAGCCATAAGGGAACTGGGTAAATAAAGATCCCAGTGTAGAGGGTCGGAGCTGGCCACCTTGCAGAGAATGGAGACCAGTGTACCATTAACTCTTTCTACAGCCCCATTTATGGATGGGTTATAAGGTGCTGAGAAGAGTTGTTGTGCTCCCAAGGAGGTAGTGAGGAGCTTTACCACCTGGGAGGTAAAATTTTCTCCACTGTCACATAAGAGGACTTGTGGGCACTCATGCTGGATAAAGATATATTGGTGTAAGAAAGTGGCCGTGGCCTTGGCAGTCTGAGCGGGGAGAGCCACAGCTTCAACCCATTTGGTGAAATGATCAATACCAAAAAATATATTGATTGCCCCCAGTAGTTTGAGGGAGAGGACCTACCACATCCAAGCTCATGGTGTGGAAGGGCTGTTGAGGTGTGATTGGTTGATACTGGTACCGGGTCTTGAAGCTGGATTGTCTTTTTCAGGTGAGACAGGCATCCAAAACCTCAGTTATGGTTTCCATAATACCCTCCCAGTAATACCGCTCTCTAATCCACTCATAGGTCTTTTGAGCTCGGCCATGGCCCATCATTGTGTGGGATTCCATTATTACAGGTATCCGCTCAGAGGGCCGAAGATAGGGCAACCATTTTATCCCTACTTGTTTGTATAACTTCTCATTTTAACCTTTGTGTTGCAGGAATGGCGAGCAAGAATTTTCTGTACAGGTTCATCTTCATCCGCCCAAGCCTCAGGAGTCATGAGGAGGTCATGCATCCTCTCTGCTTCAATATTATCCAGATGAAGGAGGGACAGCCACGTCAACCCATCAACATTCATATGACTTGTCCCAGCTCGGTGCTCAATGGTCATGTCATAGTGCTGGAGATTAAGAGCCCAGCGCACCAACCGCCTGGTGAGGTCCTTCATATTCTGCAACCACTTTAGAGAGGCGTGGTGGTAATAACTCTGAAGGAAGTCCCATATAAGAAGGGGTGGTAATCTTTCACGGCGAGTAGGTTGGCAAGGCACTCTTTTTCCGTGACACTATAGTTGCGTTCAGCCTTGGATAACATTTTTCTGAAGTATGATATGGGATGATCAATCCCATTTTCGTCCAGCTGTGATAAGATGGCTCCAACAGAATAATCAGAGGCGTCCGTGAATAACATGAATGGCTTACCATAGTCAGGGTGACGGAGGATAGGCCTTTTCTGCAATAACCCCTTCAGGGTTTCAAATGCGGCCTGTTGTTCAACACCCCACTGGAATGGAGCGTTCTTAGTCAAGAGCCGGACGAGGGGCTCACTGAGCTGGGCGAACTTGGGGATAAACTGATGGTAGTACCCCATCATACCCAAGAAGACTTGGATGTCACGGAGGGTTTTGGGTTAAGGCATTTTCGCTATTGCTTCCACCTTTATCTTTGAGGGCTGAATCCCTTCGTGGGATATTGTGTGCCCAAGAAAGTCGAGCTCTTCTGAAAAATGTACACTTGGAGGGCTTCAGCTTGATGTGAGAGGCCCGCAGCCATTGGAACACCTCCTTTAAGTGTGAGAGGTGCTGTGTGAAGGTCTTGGAAAATGCTGTGATATCATCGAGATAGAGAATCACAAAACTGAGCTTGAGATCCTGGAGTATGTGGTCCATTGCCGCTGAAAAGTGGCAGGGGCGTTGCATAACCCCTGAGGTAGCCGAGTGGGTTGGAAAAGACCCCTCACTACAGATTAGGGCGCACTTCTCCTGGTCTTGAGGAGAAAGGTCCATCTGCCAGTATCCACTAGCCAAGTCCATGGCCAAAAAATACTAGGACCCTGAGAGCTGCGCTAGGGCATCACTAATATGGGGGATGGGGTAGCTGTCTTTTTTGGTAAGGTTGTTCAGCTTGTGGTAATCCATAACGATCCTATGCCCTCCATTTTCTTTTGATAAGTAGAAGAGGGGACGACCAAGGGCTTTGTGAGGGTACCAGCAGCCCAGCGTCCAATAATTGCTTGAGTTCTATCCGCATCTGTTGCTCCTCAACTTTTGATTTGCGGTAGGGCTTGGATTGAATGGGGTGAGCATCACCAACGTCAATGGTATGAGTCCAACCCTTCACATGCATATAGTTGGTATCAGACTTGGAAAAGATATCGCTGTAGGACTCCAGTAAACTGTGAACTTTGTTAAGCTCAGCAGAAGTTAGCTCCTCAGAAATTTTGACGTTAGGCAAAGTGCAGATTGTTTGATCAGTGGGTAGTCCCATATCCGCCATAGACCCAAGACAATGAACTTGATGGATGTCGTCAATAGGTAGCAGCAAGGCCTTTCCAATCTCCTGATGCTTTGTGACAATCATATCCTTACCAGTAAGATTCACCGGCAGAAGGTTGATAGGGCGCTGGTAGGCAGGGTCTAGGATACCTGGCAACACCCGAGGTTCCAAGGGGCTAGTCCATCAACACTTGTGAGATGCAGAAGAAAGTTGAGAGGGACTTGCATGGTAATGAGGGTGTCTATCACCTTTTGCTCACCTGCTTTAATTACTATCTCCTCTGCCGCATACAAGGGAATGCCCTCTGAAGAATTCACGGAATCAGGCAACAATTTCAAATTTCTGCCTGACGTGGTGTAAATAAGGGTAAGGGCAGAAGAAGGGGAACTCAACGACGCAGGTGTATTCTTTTTCTTAGGCTCGTCGTTGGTAAAGACTAGAGGAACCTCATAATTTAGAAGGGAGAGAGTTCCTTGTTTCATATTGATGACTCCGTCATACTCAATCATGAATTGAGTGCCAATGAGTAGGTCATATGTGTTATTGTCCAATGCCACAGCTGGGGCAGCAAGCAGGAGTTTCCCAATACAGATGGGGAGAGAAGAATAGGCTCCAATAGCTCGTGTGTTGTTGGACCCTGCAGTTCCAAACTCTTGAGAACAATCAAGTTCAGGGGCCAACTTAATCTTTTTTATGAGCTTTGTGGAGACCAAGTTCACTGGAGCACCCGTGTCAAGGATGGCTAGCACGCGCACCTTATTGATAACAACCTCTACCTTGGTTATCGTGCTATCTAAGGTAGGGATGAGGGCGAGGACCTTATGCAATGGAAGTAGTGGCCAGGCGTTGAGCCATCGCGGGCCATCTGTCTTTAATTGACTGGAGGGTATGAACCTGCGGGGTAGAGTGGATCATGGTACCAATCAACTGATCAGCATCACTTGCAGTATTAATCACCTCAGACACACGCACTACCTGCTGCAAATATGTGTGTCATGGTATCACACCTATCTCAACTCGTTCAGGCCTTAACCTTTCGGGAACCTGTACTTCCATTGGCGCTCCCAAACATAATAGCCTATGTCCTCCTCACCCCCTTCAGACTCATCATCCGAGGGATTGTTGATGCACCCCAACGAGTTGCTAAGAGAGGAGGAGAAAACGGCTTACTCTTCTCACAGGAGAGGGCTTTGTTGCTCACATCTACCTTGATTGCTTTTGCAGGGTGTATCGTGGAGGTACCTTCTTTTGGGGAAGACGATGGAAGGGTAATAGGTTTGGCTTTGGCCATAGGAACGACTGGCTTGGGTAATCCCTTAACCGGAGGTTTTTTACTAGCGGCAGCCTGAGAGAAGGCTGGGGGCGATTGAATTAGCAGTTTAGAAGACTGCTTGACAATAGGCTGCCCAGGTGAAGGGCTAACTGACTTCGCTGGCTGAGCTTTTGAACTTGAGGTGGGAGAGGAGCGTGGCCTCGTAATGGCCACTATTGGCCGCCTATCCTCACATAATGGAGGAGTATGCTGGCGTGGCAACTCAACAGAGGTGGGGTTCCATAAGGATACAGCCTTAGAAGAGGCTGAAAGGGTCCGAGTTTCTTCCCACATTGGAGCTTAGAGCAAAAGTTCAGATTTGTAGAAGTCAGCCACTTCCAATAATGCTTCCTTTATATCCCGTACCAATTTGAGGGAGGGCTTAACTGCAGTGATATGCATAGCTAGAGAGGGATATGGCATCAAACTAGCCACGATAGCAGTAATAGCATCATTTAGAGGGAGCAGTTTGTCCAGCAACAACGGTTGAGCTTGGCTATAGAAATGTTCAATAAAGGAGGGGAGTGTTTCACCCTCTTGCAAGCAAAAGCGCATAAAAGCCTGTTTTATCCGTCGTAAACTTGATTTGGACCCAAACTCATCAATCAACGCCTGTTTAACCTCCACCCAGGTGGTAAGGGAGGACATATTGGGAACCATAATATCTTGAGCCATACAACTCAAGCAGGGAAGGATACCCTGGGTTTTTTGGAGGTCAGTCGCTCCTTCCATAGCAGATTCATAAACATAGAGAAAGGAGGCGATACTGCCCTCACCAGGGGAGAACTTATCTCTGAACGGCGGTTTAACCCTGAAAGTAGAGGGCCCATAGGAGCCTTGAGAGGAATATTGCTCAATCCTTTTGAGGCGAGCCAAAGCACTGGCTAGTTGAGTTTCAACTTCAGCTAGCCTTAAGTCCGTGGTAGTTGTCATTTCTTCAAAAAGCTTTTGGTGGTTTACAGGTAGCCTGTAGTGAGCACCACTTGTTGGATTTTTGGCCCTTTTGTAGGCTCGCTGGTGCAGTATTGCCTCAAATCCAACAATATTGCAGGAGCTGCTCTTACTACTTATCAAAAATAATATAAACAGGCACATTAATAAAATAAATGGTTTTATATGTTTTTGTTATTTTATTAGGTGCCACGCCAGAAAAAAGCTAAAGCTCAATAATAGTGCGATAGTGATAATTAAACGATTCATAGTTCAGGCTTGGATTTCTTAGTGCTGTCCTAATTGGGAAATATTCAAAAGCGGCCTATCAGTTAGTTTGAGACTCACAGATAATTGTAATTTAGACTATTTGTGCCTCGAGTTCAGATTGATTGGTGCTGTCCAAATTAGGAAATATTCATAAGCAGCCTATCAGTTAGTTTGAGACTCACATTGCTTCAATGCGAGGGCTGACGGGGATGTAACCACTAGGAAGACAAAACCATATGGAAGGGATTTAATTAATTGGACTAATCAGAAAGGGGAAAATCTTTTCGCCCTGAGGAGCCCCCACCAACCCTATAAAAGAGGCTGGTTGTTGTGAGGGGAAGTGAACTAAACTGACGGTGGCTGGGGAAATAGCCTCTGAGGGACTCCCCTGAATTTGCCGCATAGTTAGCGCAATCTGATCAGTTGGACTTGTGGTATTTGCCCAAGTTTTATTTTTGTTAGTGTAAAAAGTGTTACCCCAATTAATAGGGTTCCACCAAGAATCAACCAGGGTCTTTTGGCTTATTTGGTCTTCACTTACATCAAAAACACTCTTTCCTATACCTTGGACTTGTAAATGTTTGACAACATTAGTTGGCCAACATATTATACTTGCATAAAAATTTCCATTTAAAACTCTACCTGAGTATGAACTGAGTATGCTGGCCGTTTGTTACGGTCACTATGCTCCTCACTACCCACTTTTCTTATTTGTTTACCTTATATTGTTTTCTCGCCACATTTTGCTAAACTATCCCTACCGTCTATGAAAATATTGGTAGTTTTGGACCCTTTGCAACCATGCTAATTATTCCAAAACTGACCTCCAAAACTTTTCTGAAAAAAGTTAACTTTACTTCATTTTTGTAATCTTAATTTGAATTTTCTTAGATACTCTTCATTCACCTCCTTGCAGCACTTACTTATTGCCTCAACATTCCCTCAGTATAGTTGACTGAGTATTTATTCTCTTCAGATTCAGTCAAAGTATTTAAAAAGGTTAGAGGTTTGCAACTCAACTTCTCTCTTTCCATCCAGAGTAACTTTTGAGTGATTTTAATTACAAAGAAAGTAAAAAGCCTACTAGCCTATGCAGACCTCCCCCATTTTCTCCCCAATTAACTCATATTCTCCACCAGTTGCTCCCATGCGGGGCAGCAGCAAAATTTCACCCAGAATTTTCCATCTGGTGGGAAAGTGCATTCAGACTGGCTCATTAGTCCTAATAGTACATCAGGTCAGTTCATTCCACCCAAGGATCTTGCCATACACCTGGCACATGCCCAGGCATTGCCTTGCAGCCCACTCATTTTACAAAAATTCCAGCTGCATTTTGGCCTTTGGGTTGAATATGGGAACTGTTAATTCTTGGCGTAGAGTTTTAAAACACCGAGTTGGTTTGCACAGGGTATTAGCCACTGAGCAACCAAATCAGATGATATGAAGATCGCCAATTCCAATAAAACTTAATAAACTATATATGGAGCTATCACCCTTTATTTTGACCTTTATTATTTTACTAATTTGCAGATCTAGCTGCAACAATATAATCACATAAAGAAGACCTCCCTTTTTATCCTCCATGTGACTCTTTATATCTCAGTTCCCCAAGCTGGATGCATCCTAAGCTTGGTAGTATTCTATTTTTTTATTAATAGATGGTCTGGTAGTCTTCTATTCATCTTTCCTTTTCTAGAAGATCTCATTTAAATCAAATCTTGGCATAATTCCCCTCGACTCACCAAATGGTCATTATTTTGATCAAAATAATTTGTATATCTTTTCCATAAATCTTGAGACTCATCTCAATTCCCCCTTTGATCTGCCGGTATGGGTAGCATATCATCCGGTTATATCAACTTTCTGACATTACCCCCCTTTGACTGGATGATATGCTCTTACTGTTTATAGGCTCAGGGGAACTTTGCGTGAACTTGGTTGATAATCCAACCCCCTGTAGGTTCCTTGATAGTGTAGACATCCATGCTAGTCTTCTCAAATATCTAGAACAGCCCATCCCAGATGTTAGAGAGCTTGTTTTTCCGCCAAAATCTGTGCTGGTCGTGGAATAAAACATGGTCCCCTACAGCAAACAGCGGGAGTCCACTCCATCTCTTCTAATTAGCTGCATGATCCTGAATCTTCTTGGACAAACTGGTTGAGTAGGCTTCTGTTTGCAGCTTGATCAATGTATCCATAAGAGTCTTTAAATATCGCTGAGGGTCCACACCACCAGTGTTCTCTACACATGAATAAAGCAAGGCGGGAAGAGCCAGATGTTGAACATACAGCAGTTGGAATGGGCTCTTACCAGTGGACAAATGATAGCTGATATTATACACGAACACAGCTGTAGGTAGAAGGGCACTCCATTCTGAGGGTCAATCCTTTACTAAATTTACAGAGTATGTTCACTAGGGTTCCGATGACCCGCTCCAACATTCCATTTGATTCCAGATGATAGGGGTGGTCAAAACCCTGCAGATCACCATCAACTCATTCAACTTTGGCAGGATGTGCGAAGTGAAGTTGGTTCCATTATCCATTAGAATGCACTGTGGGCAGCTGTGTTGCTGTAAACACACTCCATATTAAACTTGGCAGTGGTGACCACGCCCAAGTTGTTAATGGCCCTGGCCTCCACCCATCAGGTCAAATGATCGATGGCAACAATTATATACTTGGATCAATTGGCACTAGTCAGCAGAGGTCCCACTACATCAATGGAACGGTGTGCCAGGCGAACCGGGGTTTAACAATCTGGTATGTGGTCATCTTGTGGAAAGGCTTTTCCACTTGACACTGGTGGCAACAACTAACCATTTCCAATAAATTTTAATTCATGCTTTTCCAGTAGTATTGGGGTCACAAAAACTCCAGCATTTTCTGCAATCCTCCATGACCTACAGCCCAATGAGCATCCATAATAATTGCAGGTCTAGCCAAAGGTTTAGGGAAATTCAGCATCAAGTCTCCAATCCGCTTATATAGTTCTTCCCCACGTAGGAAAGTATCCTCCCTGAGTTCAACTAATACCTTGATCACCTGCAGCAGCTCATCCTGGTACTTGTTCGCCACCATCTTCTCACACATTATGTCATCTAAATCCGCCGTGATAGTGACTGTTGGCAGCTGAGAAAGACAATCCGCATTTTGATGTTTTGCTCCCAGATGGTGTATAGTCTCAAAATCATACGCCTGGAGCTTCAGAGCCCAACGTGCGAGCCATCCTTCCAGTTCACACAGATTCTGTAGCCATCAAAAGGATATGTGATCCGTCACTACTTGGAATCTTACCCCATGTAGATATACCCAAAACTGTTTGTAAGTGTAGATCACGCAAACACTCACACTTGGTCTTGGTGTAGTTTTGTTCATGACAGTCTAAGCTCCAACTACAGAAGGTGACAGGATACTCCATGCCATTGTCGTCCTTCTAGGATAATACTGCCCCTATAGCAGAGTGGGATGCATCCATTTTCACTATGAACTGTTTGTCAAAGTTGAGATATTGCAAAATGGGGGCGCTTGCTAATGCGGTTCACAACACGTCAAAAGCATTCTGGCATTGGTCTGTCCAATTGAAGAAAAGCATTTCTCTTTAACAACTCAAAAAGTGGGCCCCAATGCAACTGAAATTGAGAATGAACCATTGGTAATACCTGACCATCCCCAGAAACACTTAAATATCCCGCTTATTACCTGGGCAAGTCATCTTGCTTATTGCTTCCACTTTAGCCAGCTGCAGTTTAAGCCTATTAAGGTCCACAATGAACCCGAGGTATTCTAATTGTTCTTTAAAGAAATGGCACTTCTGAGGCTTAATTTTGATATTAGCAGCAGCGAGGCACTGAAACACTTGTTCCAAGTGTGCAAGGTGCTCTGTAAGCATCCACAAGAACACATTGATTTCATTAAGGTAAACCAAGATGCAGGACAGCTTTAAATCACCTAAAATCATATCCATGGCACGCTGGAACGTAGTTGGGGCGTTGCACAACCCTTGTGGCATGCGAGTTGGCTGGAATAACCCTCTTGAAGTGATGATCACGCATTTCTCCCATTCCTCTGATGGCAATTTGATCTGCCAGTACCCCAAGATCAGATACATGGCAGAAAAATAATTCGCCCCTCCCAATTGGTCTAATGTGTCATCAATCCGCGGAAGAGGGTAAGAATTCTTCTTTGTTACATTGTTGAGTTTACAATAGTTAATAACAACTCAATTTGAGCCATCTTTTTTCTTTACAATGAGCACCGGTGATGCCTACGGACTGTTTGATGGCTCTAGCATCCCCTGCATGATAAGTTTATCCACCTCATCGGAGACAACCTCTTCTGCTGCTTTGGAATGTCTAATAGGTCGCGATCAAATGGGAGGGTGATCCCCTGTATCTATCCAATGTACCACCCCTTGAGCGCACCCCAAATCATGATCATCATGTGCAAAAATATCTAGATACTCTTCAAATAATGCCATAGCCTTATCTTGCTGTTCCGCCAATAATCCAGTAAGCGCTTCCCATGGAACCATGGTCAATATGCCAAACAATGAGCTTGTTGGTAGTTTGAGATCCTCCCATGAGCTGAAATCATGAATATGGCAAACTTCCTCTATAGGAACTAAGTGTAAGTAAGCCACCACTTGGTGCTGCTGTATTGTTATTGTCTCCTTCTGTAAATTCGCTAGCAGCACTTTCACCTCCCCATTCCCAGGTAGCAGTAGCCCTGGAGCCACATGTGGTTCAAGCTGTGAGTGCTGGTGAGGAGCCATGATTTCTCCATAAAGCCCTTTAGGGCATCGATTTCAAGCTCAGTCCCTACTATGCACTGGTGTCTAGATGGTAGGCTCAAAGCGCTTGCCGCCCAAAGCGGGATCCCTTTGTACTCATAAATCTGGTTGGGGAGGGCCCTGGTCTGCTGCTTCAATCATCAATAATGAACAGGAATCACTCCGTCGCTGTATGCTAGATTGATTTGACTAGAGCAGAATGGATCCATTGGGATTTCACAAGAGGTAAAATAAACAGGGATCTGTTGTCCTAAAATATTAAGAGTTTCCTTCGCCATATTTATCACAACACCAAATTTCCTCAAAAATGCCGCGCTGATCAACATGTCATAGTTGTTATTTGGCAGAACCACTGCTGGAGCAGAAGCCCTAACTGACCCAAATCATAAAGGCAATGCACTATATTCTCCTTCAGACACAGTGCTATGCGTCCCTGCAGTTCCATATACTACTCGATGGTCCACATCTGGTTTTAACAGAAACTTAGCCGCCAACTGGATAGAGACTATGTTCACAGGGGTTCCCATGTCTATGGTAGCGCGGATTTTTGTGTTTTAAACGAAAATGTTGCAGTAAGTACATTCTGAGTAAGAGGAACCATCAGTGTTTATTACATATATGTCCAAGGGTTTTGTGTTACTCAAAAAGGAGGAAATGACCTTGCTGACCTGAGGATACTCACTAGTGATTTTCTCCACTGGAATGACTACGTTAACCCCTATTAAAGAGGAAGTGTCCATCAAGGTATCCGCATTACTTGTGCTGGTCTGTTCCAAGATCTGTCATGAAAATAGCTTCTGCATGTCCTGGCAGAACTCAGGGCTTTAGAGTGAAATTTTACTTTTGGAAACGGAAGCAGGGGTATCTAACAGAAGCTGTTGGTACAACAAATTATCTGATTGAGTTCCAAATCCTACCCAAAAAGATTCTTGGGAATTGTTAGGGACAAGTTAATTGAACTTAGCAGAGGTAGAGCGTCCCATCTCTACTCCGCTTAAGCTTTTCCCTGCTCAATTTCCTCAGTTAACATCGAATATACTTGTGGGTTACTAGGGCAGATGCCTGCATAATGCCCTCTTCATCCGCACTGGAAGCAAGTATTCATAAAAGGTTCACATATATAGCTTGCAGCGGAAGGATCAGTGCAAAAGTTGACAGTATGTTTCCAGGGTCGTGAACAAACCAGCAGAGTGTACCTAGGCCAAAAAGGATTTGCTGATTTGTATGATGGACGAATATGTTCCAGAGGTTGATAGCTTGGTTGCTGCGGCCCATACTTCAAAGAGTTTGGTGCAAAACAACAGAGGGTTTTTGGGCTATATTAGGGGCGCTGATCATAACGGAGAGTCAATGTAAAGTATTCATGATTCGAATAAGTCCTGCATATCCATCCAAAACGTGAGACATAACATTATATAGTTCCCAATATGGTTTGATGGCCACTGTCATCGCTATACCAACATCCTTGGTAGATAAAATCTTAGCTCCAAGTAGTACATGTGCTTTTGCTGATTAACATTCAGAGAAATCTAACAGGGTCTCATTTCAGTGAAACTGTATAATCAGGAAGTCAGCTTTCCATTGGGACAACTTGGTTGCACCCCAAAACAGCCAGAGAACAATCGCCTTAACTTCTTTGTAGGATGCCGAGCTATTTGAAAGTTAGCAGGTAACTTTATCAGAGCTTTCCACATCTAGAGCAGACAGCAATAGTTTCGCTTTCTGCCAATCAGAAGCCCCTTCCAAGGCAAATTCAAATTGATTGAAGTAAACGTGTAGATTACCATCATGACTGAAAGGAGGTAATTTTTCAATTCTCACAGCTTCTCCTTGCTCCAGGCTCCTGCCGCAAGGATCAGGCATATTTGGTTTCAGAGCGACTAAGGGGACCACCCCTTGCTTTTCTTTCTCGTAACAACCACTTTAGTTACTATGATTCAATTTAAACAGCAAATTTGGATAATCACACACAGGTAAGATGGGCGACTTTATCAACAAAAATAATACAACATGGGCTAGCGTCGCGGCGAGCGGTGCGCTTAATGGTGCAACTAAGGGCAAGAAACGCCCTGGAGGGGGACCAGGAACCCAATCCGTAAAAAAATTGCAAACTCTGACACTGTCTGGGTTTATGGTATTTACTGTAAAGCACGCGCAATATATGTACAGTCAATTCAACCAACCTTTGTCAAAGGTGGAGCATGGAATCAGACTCTTCCTTGGGGATGAGTCACTGACCCTGTGGGAGAAAACATGTGAGGCACAGCCCTCACTTTTCCCTCACGCAGTGTACATAGCCACCAACAACATGGGCCGTGGCTGGATCAATATTGGTTTTGAGACAGCCAATGAAGCTGATGCCGCAGCAAAAATCTGTGTGGAAATTGCCCTCCCTGAGGGAAAAAATTGTGCGCACCACGCACACCAGATAAAACAAAGCGAAAACTTTGTTCATCTCTTTTGACTCACTCCCCACCAACCTTCTTTGTAAGGTAATCGAGGAGGAGCTCCACAAAGGTCTTGTGGCCTCAGAGAAATTCAAAAACTCGAATTACAGAGATTTTGCTTGATGCCTGACCTGTGCACGGGCAAAGCTATTGCTATAATCAACCCCTTCCCAGAAGTGGAAGAAAACTTATCCAGAATTCCCCGCACAGCAGAATTACACTTTGCAGATGGGGGCCAGTCAGCTGCATTCCAAGTTACACCGGAACGCGCACCGCCCATTTGCAATCACTGTGGCTCACTGGGCCACAAGGAACATGCATGCCCTGTGAAAGAGGGCTTATTGGAAAATTATTTTTGTGAGGAAGCAATGGATGAAGATAATAAAAACTTCGCCAAAATGACTGATGGTCACCACCCATTCTGCTGGGGTGAAGATGGACTATACTCCATTGTGGACCCAGTTACAAGTAAACAATGTAAAGCGGCACAAAAAGCCTGCAAGTGAGCAGCGGCTGAAGTGGTGGCGCACGCGGAGTCTGCCACTAACCCCAGACAAATTTGGGAGGATATTTTGGATATTCACTGAACCAACCAATCAGAAAAATATGCCCATGTAAAAAATTTTCACAGTAACCAGACTGAGTCACAAAGTGACATCAGTCATGCACATACTGAGGAACAGTACAACCGCAATTTGGGCGAAAATGTGGTGCACAATTCAACAAAGTTGAACCTCAAAAATATAAAATCTAATCAACAACCCGCATCAAATCAACACAAGACCTGTGCAGGAAAAGTTGACGCAAATGCAAAAAACTGCAATTCCCTTAAATCATTGGGTCAGATCAAGGGAACCAACAATGGCAGTGAAAGAGTTGGAGTACAGACGTGGAGCATGGCCAAAATGAGCCGCGGTGGGATAGGGCCAGAGGGCCCTCCCAACTGCTCCTGAGGCGCCGCGGGCACCTCAGTGTCAATAGGGATGCTAAACATCGCGGAAGCCAGGGCTCATATGTCCCAAGCCAAAAAGCTGGAATTCCTGCGAAAACCTCTTGTAGACATCTTGGCCATCCAAGAAACCCACTTCCTACAAGGGGAAGAAGAATCCTGGTCAACCAGGGTCACACCATCACAATCAGTATGGATGTCTCACTGTGGAGTGATTGTCTGAAACAACAAAAAACTTAAAATTACAAATTCATCATCACACTTGCACGGTCAAGTCCTGGTAGCAACAATCACATGCCAAGAGAAAATAATTCAATAGCATGTATCTATGCACCATGCACTGCAACTGAGAGAAAACAATTTTTTGAAAACATTCCTACTCTCACCCTCCTACCAGATACCATTATGTTAGGTGATTTCAACTGCTGGGATAACCCCAATACAAATTGATGGCCTAGTCCCAGGGGATACCCACCTGGACACATTGAATATCGCACAATGAAGGCATCTCTTGGCTTACAGGATGCTCTTCCCCCAGTTCACCACTCCTTCCCCACATGACGAGGCCCAACATATGTGAGGGACTGCTCATATTGATGAGTCGTATTGACCACATCCTCATCCCACAATCCCACCACTCAAGAATCTCCAAATTTATAACAAAAAAAATCAATTTTTACTGACCACCAATTAGTTATGGTGCAGTTAGCGCCAACCCAATCACACACAGGTGTCGCCTTAGAGAAAGCTTCACCCAGAAAATATAAACTTGCCTGAGATATCCAACTGGGTCAAAAACAAGGCTACGAACCCAGAATTCACAGCCCCATTCACTTTGGATCACATCAGAACATGGGAAAATTTCAAAAGGATAAGATCAAAAAAACTTGACATATTGCATCATGCGAGTACACTGCGGACATGGCCACAATCAAGTGTACCTTGGCGGAATTAGACCACCTGGAAATAAATACTCCAAGATTTGGCTATAGCCCTAACTGGGGATGCAAATGGGCAGAAATTTCTGCCCAACTTAACAATCTCATCTTTGAACACCAACACAGAATCAAAGTATTGAACAAAGGCAAGTTCATAAATGAAGGCGAAACCTGTTCAACATACTTTTTCCAACAATTCCACTCCTGTGGAAACCAGCCTGCATGCACACAGGTTCACAAGACCAATGGTACTGTGGCAACTGACTCTGAGGAGGTCAAGGCGGAAGTACACCGTTATTACACCAAATTATATCGCGAAATGCCAACAGATTCACAAAAAATTAAAGAATTTATTCTAACTGCCAAGATACAAAGTACACCACCAAATTACAATATACTATCCCTTATTACATGGGAGGAGCTTTGGGAGACAATTCGCGGTGCACCACGTAGGAATGCCCAGGGCCTGATGGGATACCCTACAAATTTTACAAAAAATATTTTTAACAAATCGCCCCCTCCTATTGGCGTCAATGAACCAGAGTTTGTTGGTAATAAGCCTATTACCAGGAGGCCATGAATACTACGTTATAACCTTGTATAAAAAGGGTGACAAGTTGGACCTGACCAACTGGCGCCCAATTGCACTCTCCAACACTGACACAAAAATTCTAACAAAAATTTTAGCATCCAGATTAGGTGCAATTGCTTCTGACGTCCTATCACCCAACCAGTTTGGGTTTATACCATGGCGTTTAATATAGAACAACATTCACCCTGTTGCAAATATTTGCCAATCCAAAGAAACTGGTGCCCTGGTCTTCTTAGACCAAGAAAAGGCATATGACCGCGTTAGTTGGCCATACCTAAAGGAATGCCTACACGCTTTCAAACTCCCACCCAGATTCATAAACTGGGCGATGCTCCTCACAGAATCTGCAACCATGGCTGTATGCGGCCCTGGATTCCTAACAAACAAGATTAAACCACACAGAGGGCTCAAACAAGGGGATCCCCTCAGCCCACTGCTATACAATTTCAGCTTTGACCCACTCCTCTGAGTAACTGACTCACGTCTCATGGGGATAACCGCACAAGGGCAACCAACAGTCAAGACGCTGGCCTTTATGGATGACTGCATAGCAGGTATAGCAAACAATGAAGATGCCCGACAGCTAGAACGCACTCTAGAGGAATACTCCAAGGTGAGTAATGCATCGCTCAACAAAAGAAAGACAGAAATCATCCTCTTAGGCAAATACACAAACAATTGAGCCACAACATCAGAACCTCATACCAACCCACGAAGAAAAAACCCAATGATTTTACCCTTTGCAACACCTCCCACCACCACTTCTGTCTGACACCTTGGAATCTGGCTAGAAACAGGGGGATATGCTAATGAGACAATGGAAAGTAACCTGTTACAACGGGTATCCAAACGTGTCGCCTACCTCAAGGGAAGAACCCCAGGATTAACAGGACAAGTTACAGTTGCTAACTCGCTCATCCTCCCAATACTGTGGTATTAGGCCCACGCGATCGCCTTCTCACCTACCTTTATAACCTCAATCCGCGCGCTTATCCAGGGCTGGCTGTAGCCTGGCTCTCACCCTCCTATACGGATGGAAACACTATTTGGCCCACGCTCAAGCGGAGGCATGGGACTAATAGATTTTGAAAGCCATGCCAATCACATCCTAGGTACATGGATAAAGGAAGTCCTTGCTCCAGACCTCCCGCAACAACATTGGTCCAGAGCAGCAAGGACTAACTTTGCACAGGCGCTCAAATTAACCAACCCACATAGTCCACCCAGACTACTTTCATACCTTGCCAAGCACCCTACTGCAACGGGACCGCATGGAACCTCCCCTCATTTCAACCATATCCTCCAAACTATCCGCCATATGGGATGGACCATAGAGAACATGGGTACTATACAGGGAAGGGGACGACCCTGCCCCCAATTCAAATTATGAAACCCAGAAAACCACCCCCAGAGGGATATGCTCGCAACAACCCCAAACATAGCTAGGATAGAATACCTAGATATGTTGGACATTCCTTATGATTTAACCACACAGAAGGCAATGTGGAAAATGACTCACCACCCACTCCTACAACCGAGGATAAGAGTAAACGCTTGGCGCTGTCTGATAAGGACTTATAGGACAGCAGACCGCTCCAACTACCTCCACAAAGCATGTGCAGTATGTGGAGGGGAGGGATCCCTACATCACCGCCTAGAAACATGCCCCATCAACCAAAGCTATATGGCAGGAAGTCGCACGCCTGCTCAAGTTCCAAAACAAACAGGAATTCTCGATATCAAAGAGCATCTTAGCGCTCCAGATCGAGTCACCAATCCCATCCACACTCCGCTCCCTAATTATACCCATTGCAATGTGGACAATACACACAATTGCATTAGATGCGTTCAAGGGCACAGTCCCAACCATTAATGGGATTATTTACAGATTCCAAGTCCACTTACTAGAGCACTTCCAAGCCTGGCTCTATGGATATATGAGACCAAGGCAAAAAGCGCTCATAGATTCATGGTTCCCACTCTGGTTCCTCCATACAGACCCTTTCCTTCACACCTTCTCCATAGCAGGGAAAACCCCCTTGGAGTAGTGCACCAACCCCCCATACCTGGCAGTCCCGCTGGCAACAGGGGTAACTTGAGTACCCTGGGGTGCCCAATTTTATATTTGTTGGTTACTCTCTTAATTTAACGTATATTTGGTAATGTCCGTCCCCTGGTTGGCTTACCTCGGTTAAATAAAAAGGATACTACCCCTTTGTGAACTATCATACAGCTGGCCGAATGAGCTCAAATCTGTCAAAATGAACTTGAAAGAAGTAGAGTTGCGCGGGGAATATGTTCCAGCGCCTGAGGGATATTTGTTAGTGGATCCATAGCATTCTTCCCCCAAATCGCCACTAACTGCACCATTCCTCCAAGCTCCAGCGTGTTCCACAAAATGCCCATTGATTAACTTCTCCGCTTTAACCAAATGGCATCTACACCATCCATCCTGGAATTCCCATTGCAGTGTCGCATACTAATATTGCAACTCCCAATGAAATCCCCACTCAACGTGCTACTTCTGCTCCCCTGCTTGTAGCTATGAGAGGACATCTTTGATAATGTTCTGCATGTGGGCATGCTGTCATCTAGAATTATCCACTTGTTGATTAACGTCGTTTATTTTGTTAAGGAGGGCGGCTTGTTCCCAAACCAATTCCTCAATGGCCTATTGAAGGGTATTAAGCCATTCTTGCATATCAGCATACTCTCATGTCTCAGCAATTGGAAGAGGGAAGACTCGATGGCGCTCAGCCTGACTAACGGCTTCCAGTTGTGTAACATGGTGGATTAACTGGAGATATTTGGGGATGTTAACCAAAGGATAAGCGCGTTATTTGTCATTTTCTGGCTACGCCATTTGAACAAAGTTGGTTTAATTCAGCTGATACAAAACTGACTTGATCTACCACTTGCTGCTCCATCAGTGTTATTTTTTCCTTAAGCTGAGCAATCACGGCTTTGAGCACTT
The DNA here is from genome assembly GCA_022478985.1 of Massospora cicadina. Lineage (NCBI taxonomy): Eukaryota > Fungi > Entomophthoromycota > Entomophthoromycetes > Entomophthorales > Entomophthoraceae > Massospora > Massospora cicadina. The sequence goes on from JAKSZP010010789.1 coordinate 85,104, forward strand.
CTGCCCATTTGGTTAAATCTGTCATAAATCACTAAGTATTGTTTCCCAAAGTTGTTACATCCTGAATCTATTCTGTTAATAGGCCATGCTGATCCAACAGTTCTTCTATTACCCAAGATAACTCAAGATCTAACTGTGGTACCAACATTTCCATTTGATGGCAGATGTTTTCAACATGATGATCCATTTGCCCCAACGCTCCCTGTACCTCCAAAAAAGAGTGATTGTGGAAGTTGGGCAGAAGGTGAGTATTATGTTGCTGTGCTCGAGTGAACCACATTACATCTCCAATCTCTATATTATGGCGATCCAGCACATGCAGTAGCTGGCGAATAGACATTTGCAAATAAGTGACTAGATATCCTTGATTACACGGGTACCAAGGCAGTGAGCCAACCTTATTGTAGTCACATCCAGATAGGACATGTACATGGCGTAGCGATTCTCTTGGTCTTGTTGGTTATAAAACAAACTCAAGGCATACTACCCCGCCTCATCTTCATATAATCAATATCCGCATAACAACCACTCCATAATATTCTGCAGCTGCTGAGGGGTCACATTTGTGGAGCGTCCTAGTTGGTTGGCCGTCAGCTCAGGGCAGTTTTCTAGTTGCAGATTGATCATAACATCATCATTTCCTGGTTTGGTTACAGTGAATAATATTGTTTCATCATTAGGTGCCTCCCATTCTTCTTCCACATAATGTGCTTGGAATCTGATCAAATTGTGAGTAATGAATGAGGGCTCGTAATTGTATCTTAGCGTCAAAGAACTACAGTTGACCAGTGGCCCCCTGTAGTGAGCACCACTGTTAATTCTCAGCGTAGAGTCTTGATTCTGCTGAGTCAGTTTGCACAGGGTATTAGCCACTGAGCAACCAAATCAGACGATATGAAGATCGCCAATTCTAATAAAACTTAATAAACTATATATGGAGCTATCACTCCTTATTTCGACCTTTATTATTTTACTAATTTGCAGATCTAGCTGCAACAACCTAATCGTGGAAAAAAGACCTCCTTTTTTATCCTCCGTGTGACTCTTTATATCTTAGTTCCCCAAGCTGGATGCATCCTTGGCTTGGTAGTCTTCTATTCATCTTCCCTTATCTAGAAGCTCTCATTTATATGAAATCTCGACATAATTCCCCTCAATTTTCCTAATGGTCATTATTTTTATCAATTATAATTCATATTTTTTCCATAAATCTTGAGACTCATCCCAAAACCCCTTCAATCCACCAGTATGGGTAGAATATCATCTAGTCATATCAACTTTCTGACATGAACTATTCCCATACACAGAAAAAGCCATTATAAACTTGGCCCAGACAGTGATGTTGCCAGCCAGGTTTATAGATTTCCGCCTCTCTAAGGGATATTTTGATCTAGGCTTCACTTGTGGAGCTGATGCCACCACTGCAGCCACCATTCCCCTGGTTTTCCAGGGTACCCCTATTCCCACAACACGCACCTAGCTCCCCACTGAACCACTATGGTTCTTTTATGGGGTTGCCCACTCACCTTCCCCCTGTGGTGCTCCATTAGGAGCTGATAGAAGGCTTGGCCACATATGGTTCCAACCTTATCCTTCAGTTTGTGGTCCCAAATGGGGCTGATCATCTCACTGGGCCTCGGGCATTCACCACAATTAGCCCAAATTATAACAAAATTGCTTGATTGATTCCCCCAGACCATCATTCCTTTTGTCCCCAATTACCCATTCTGGGCCTGTGTTGAGGGTGGGAGGACTATCTGTCCATTTTGCTTTGAGTTGAATTACTCAAAGTGTAAATGCCCCTAGTTTGCTGTGTCTGCCAGACCTGCGTTGCCTTCATCTGGCCCCCAATATGCCACACACCCTACTGCCTTTCTGGTATGGGGTACAATACTTACCCCCTCCCCCAAAACCTGCAGCCAATGCAGCCAATGCAGCTCCTGCAGCTGCCAATCAGGCCCCTCCTCAGTCCAGTTCCACATGTGCTTCAACCAATCAGGAGATAGCTCAGATAATGGTTCAATCCCACGTTTTCCCTCAATCAATAGCCACAGCCCAAAAATTCCTCAACCCCAATTTTCAAAATGACTTGAATCCATGGACATCATTGGATGAAACTGATGAAATGGGCAATGTAATTGAAGATTAAAATACCCAAATTGAAGAATTTATACAGGTACAGTACCCCATTAAGATCCCTCGGCATCTTTACACCTCCCAACTGAACACTGCTGTGTTCCACTATGACCACCAGATCGCTGTTGCTGCAGTTGAAATCCCAGAAAACGCTGACATCTGTGAGGTAACCAACTCATCAGTAGCAATATTTGCCAAGGGTCTCCCTCATCCCATTCTTGCTCTGACCTTAGCCTTGCAGGGCAGACGTAACATCCTACAACTCCACAAACAAGCAAATGCCACCATCAAGAAAGTTGCTACCACTTCACAAGCCAAGACAAAAGCCACCTGCACTACCACAGCTTTATTATCCCAGCTTCCTTCCATCCGCCTTCATGTGGAAGAATGCTTTTCCAAATACCTAGGTGCAATTTTTGATGCAGGAAATTTTGATGACCAGATGTCCATCAGCCAACTCGCTCCCCATGTCGCTGATCACCCCACACCATTGCTCTCTGCCTTGACCTGCACACTTGCCTTTGAAGTGGAATCTGATACTGAGGATAAGACACCTGATCCCCCTTCCTCTTCCACCATGGTGGGCTTAGCGACTCATCACTGTCCCAACTGGTCAGTTGTATTCTCGTTTGGTTGTGTTTGACCTGCTCTTTTGGGCGATTAATCACTCTGGTCAGGTAGGTCTGTTTATTCATTTTTAGCTCTTTGAGCTTTGGTAATGTCCACCTCCAGGTCAGCTTGCCTCATTTAAATAATATAGAGGTTTACTAATTATTATGGAAGCATGGTAACCAGCCCTACGTTCCTTCCAACTGTACCATGAATAATTTGCCTTCCATCAGGTGGGCCGCCCACTGGCAGCCTATTTATATAAATTCTATGGATGTTATTAGGCCCTACCTTTATCTGACATTGTGAAATTGTCTTTTCTCCATTTAAACCTCAATACAATTTAAAATGAACGCTTAGTTATGGCTCTCTCCACCCGCTAACTTTGATCATGTGATTGCTTCACTCCTTGGTAATTCTCGCCTCAACCAACCTTTGGACTTCTACTTTAGCTGCATATGTCTCAGACAAGGACTCTAATATAAAATGGCCCTAATATAAACCACAGTTTTGAAGATGGCGGAGGCTTACCCGGATGTTGCTCTGATCTTGGTGGAATTGAAGGCACAGCAAGAGCCTAGCTTCAGGCCTTAGCTCAAACAAACATCTAATAAATTATAAGTCAGAGTTTTTTTACACAAAAAAAACCAAACCCTCTTTGAAAGGGTCTCACTTTTTTGGAGATGTCATTTAAAGTTCAGACTGCAATTAGATTGGGGCCTCTACCTTTAAAACCAAAACAGCTTTAAACGTAAATTATATTAATTTTAGCAAACTATTAACAGTTGTTAAGGCTCTAGACACAGACTAAACTCATTATTCTAAATTGTATTCATTTGATTGTATTTATTCGAGGTAAGCTAGCAAGGGGATGGACATTACTGAAACTAAAAACTAACTTAACTAATTGATTCAAGCAAAATGCCCAAAATTAGCGGATTGGATGAAACACACCAAACAAAAACATCCAAACAGGTGGGGCAGTGGAAAACTGCTTATCCAACCATGGCGGAAGGGGGAGGGGGAATTGGGGGGCTCATCTTCAGCAGCTGCTTCCTCATCCCAGAGTAGGGCATGTGTCAAGGCGGAGAGCAAGGGCATTGGGGCATCGGAGGCATGTGGTTCAATATCACTAATGATTGGTATTTCATGAAAATTTCCAGCTTTAAAAATGGCGCTGATATATTTGTCTAAAGTTCTTTCAGCTTTTAATGCGGGCGTGTGGGAGTTTGATGAAAGTGGCAATATAGTTCAGGTAACCTTAAATTTAGGATTCCATGCTACAGTTAACACATTCTGGATAGCGTCGTTGACATTTTTGTGCAATTGATTCACTGTAATTTGCTTTTTTGGGGTGAGGGTTGAGGGGATAACAAGAGGGGGAATACCTCCTGTGAGCATCGCCACTGATTTTGACGACATCTTTGTGGAGGGAATGACAATCTGGTGTGGCAGCTGCTTTGACTGCCAGCTGGTGGTCACTGCAAAATGATTTGGCATTTGGCTGTGGGGCATATAAATGAGGGGGTATTTGGCGTCCCATTCTAAATTAATGAACAGCTCAATTTTCAGAACTGGTTCTTCAATGTGATTACCTGATTCATCAATTTCAGCTAATATCTTTTATGGGTTCTGGTTGAATTATATTAGGAAATCCGTTGTATGGTTGTGGTTTGATTGATTCATTGGAGGAAGCATGGGATCAAACTGGGGTCTAAGCTGATGCTTGATTAGAGGAATCATGTGTGGCACTGGGCGAGGAGGAGTCTGATTGGTGGCTGCAGGCGCAGCTGCAGCAACAGGATTTGGGGGAGGGGGAGGTAGGATCATGTACCATACCAGAACTGGCACAGGGTGGACAGCAGATTGGAGGTCAGCGGATGAAAAATCTGAGCCATCAAAAGTAGCTAAAAAGGGGCACTTGTATTTTGAGTGGTCTAACTTAAAACAGTACAGACAGATCTTCCACCCACCCTCAACGCGGTCCCAGAACAGATGGTCATGGGCAGAGGGGATGACAGCGTGAGGGGGAATCAACAAGGCAAATTTTATTAGATTCAGGGATGATCATGGCATATGCCCGAGGCCCAGCGAGGTGTGTGGCCCCATTTGAGACCACAAATTGTAATATGGGTTGGAGCTATAGGCTGCCAAAGTGTCCATCAGCTCCTGGTGGAGCACCGCAGGGGGGAGGTGGGTGGGAAAACCAGAAAATTTAACCACCAAAGTGGTATCCACTGGGAGCCAGGTCTGAGTTGAGGGGAGAGAGGTACCCTGGGAGACCAGGGTCACAGTTGCCACAGTGGCGGCATCAGCTTCACATGTGAAGCCCAAGTCAAAATACCCATTATAGGGGCAGAAGTCAATAAAACTGGTGGGATGCATCACCACCTGAGCCATTTTGATAATGGCTTGGTTGTGGTAAGGGAAGAGGTTTCCATAATCAACCCTAAGGACAAAATGCATGTTGCTCTGGGGGAGCAGCAGGGGGCAACAAGGCACCGCTTGGGTACAATTGAGGTGGGCGTCGAGATCCATGGGAGGAATGAATCGTCTCAAGGGTTTGGTGTAACTGGGTGAGCCAGTCTGAGCACGTTTTCCTGTCAGATGGAAAATGGCGGGGGGAGTTTTGCTGCTGTCTCACACTGGTGCAGCTGGCAGGGAATCTGAGGACATCAGAGTGAAAATATGGCAGGTGATCAAGATTTGCTTTTTTCTGTAAGATTTTGCTCGAAAAGTTATGCCAAGTGAAAGAGAGTTTTTCAATTATTCCAATTCCTAAGATAAGTTTCATTTGAATAATACTACGGTTCACTGCACTCAGGTCTCTGAAAAGGAAAAGTTTTTTAAAAAGCCTTGGTTTATGTTTGTTTTAAAATCACATCTACTATGAGAGGCTGGTTCTTCAGTCTTAAGTCTGATATAGAGTACCTTTTTTTTTTATACTAGATAGAGTACCTTATTTGATGTATGAAAACAACAGGCTCAACAGGTGCTACTCTTGGTAACTTGAATCTAGTTTCTTCATTAGTATCTGTCAGGCTTTGAGATGATGAGCAAGCCAAAATTCCTGCTCCCAAATCAAGCCTTAACCAATCAACCAATCAACTCTCAAACCAGCACAAACGGAACCCTATCCTGAAAACACTGAAACCAGATTTGATCAAGAAGCATCACGCTTATAAGAGTTGATGGAGTAACCTTCAGGAATATCATCCTTGCTTACCAAATCATGAGAGGCGATGCCCCCATCCTGTGCAATGAGAATGATGCAGTACAATGAGGGCACTATTCAGGCAGTAGGTACAGAAGTTAGTAAAATGATCTTGCTTTTGCGGGGCCATGGAGGTCCCTAAGGCACTATGTACTCATGCGCCCTATAAATATTGACGTTTTCTAACACAATAAATAGTCTATATTCCCTATATCTTTTCGTTTTTCAGCCTCAGCGCTAATTTTCAGCTCTAAGCCCATTTTTGAACTTTGGCGACAGTCAAGAGAACTGTTAAGATGATATTAAGTGATGCTCACTACAGGGGCTACAAGCTTTCCTAAGTGAAAACGTCTATTAAAAATAGTAGAGAATACTAGCAGTCTTAAAGATAATCTGTTGATCAGTTGAGAAGCGTTGCTTGATTTATTAGTACCTTGCAGTATGAAGTGCTACCTGTGCAGCCTGAGAGTCTAGAATTCTGGGCCACATTCCAGTTCCCCCAGCCATCAGTTGATGGAAGACAGTACTAACTTCAGTATGAGAACCTTAACAATATTTTTCAACAATTAAAAATGGCATCTACTCCATGGGTGCCTTAATCCAGCCGCTCCTTTGCCTCTTCTATGCCCTCTACCATGAGGGACCTCTATAATTCGGTCCAGCTTCCAGCAGGAAAACTTACCAAGGGACCTAAACGCTACCTTCAAAACTTTGTTTGCCTGGCTATTCATCGCCTTCTCCAGTAAGTTGTGTTACACCATCATGAAGTCTCCTGACAACTGGGGCTCAACCAGGCCTTATACTCCAATGTCATTAATTTCTATAGCGCAGCCTTTTCCTTCATCATGACAGCTGCGAGGCCATTATCAAAACTGACAAATAATTAATGAGGACTGAGGCCAATTTGAGGTTCTGGATAGCAGGATCTCTATCTATCTCAAGGACCAGCTGTATCATATCGTCCAACTCCTCAAGACTACCTGGAATCAGTGCCTCTCACAAGTTAGGGATCTGGTATAGACCCTGTAACAAACTATTGGGAGCTGGTCTCTTGTAAATACACCTCCGGGAGTAATGGTCCTGAAGGGCCTAGGGGGCCCAAAGGCCCCAAAGGAAGTGAGGGATCCAAAGGACCATAAGGTCCCCATGGACCTCAAGGGCCCTCAGGTCCAGCAGCACCCAATCACAAAGTCCCCAAAGACCCCTGGAAAAAGATGTGTTAGCAGCCTTAGCAGCCTTACATGATCAAATTCAAAATGTAGTTCAGGGGTGTAAACTTCAAGTAAATGGAGTTCTCCTCAACCCCTAGGGTCTCCATTGAGGCACTGTCAGAAAAATGGACAACTTAAGCGCCTTCATCAAGATTACTGATAGCCGCATCCTTCAGATCAAAAAAACTTGTCAAAAATTTGAACCCTGTTTGACTATTCTTGAGAGTCAGCTTTGCCTTCAGGGTGCTGAAATTCAATCCCTAAAAAGAACAATTTATGAAATAGACTTCCTTTTCCTCCCTCAACCAAGACTGGGATGATATACAAGAGGACGTCAAGCCTATGGTGATTGTTAAACCAGCAGGTCTCCTGTGACTAAGCAAAGACTGAGATCTCCAAGATAACATCCATCTCTGGCATTAACACCCTCTTCACTCCTATTGTAACTAACATTAACCTAGTTTTAAAAGAAAGGTTCACCCCTGGCCAGGAAAGCATTGCCTATTTTTTGTATGAATATGAGAGTTACATGGAGGAGGCCACCAACTGGAAAAAAGTGAATCATACCCGCTCCTGACACAATAGCACTTCCCAGGAGATCTTGATCCCCCATTTGAGGAGTGCAAAACCTGGGAACAGATCCGTATGGCCTTAATCCAAGAGTTTTGGCAGCAATAAAACTTTGGCCAACCAAAAACAAGCATTCATGAGTATCCTCCTGAATAAAGGAGAAATTCTCATGGAGTTTGAAAGCCATTCTACGCCCAAGAACAATCATTAGTCACACCAAACGTATCACCATGGATGTTAAAATTTAGGGTCTTCGCTACTTTTTCACAAACACTAACCCCTAAGTTGAGAATGCACAGGTTCAGTTTGTGCACTCATTGAGTTATCTGATGATATATGATTGATGATAGTATGAAGACTACTATCTGTAGTTGAATAGATCACTAGTTTCTGGTCCTACGCTTGAATGGTATTTCTCCTCAAAATACTCTAGATGTCGTCAATAGTGATTTATTCATTTATCCTCCTAACTTAAACATGCTCAGATCCTAGTTTACTGCCTTTCCTCTGGTGATCCGAAGTTGGTAGCAATTCCTATATAAACTCAGCTTCTCTTCTCAGGATCCTTGATCCTTATTATTTGTCTTTTTAAAGCGTCCTCAATTAAAGCACGCAGCAACTTTCCCTGAAGATAAATTGAACTAATAATGATTTATGATATAATTTGTTTTTCATTATTAAAATTCTCAGTAGAATTAATAGAGGGAATTTGGCGCCAAACCCTTGGTTGGCGCCTCAGATATGAAGCGGAAGCTGTTGCCATTGAATTACCCTTCATCGTCTCATCAGCGATGATCTTCCCCATCCTGGCTAAGATTCCATCATTAACATCCTTAGGGCCTAAAATGGAAAGAGTCAGAAAACGTGTCCCTAACTTTTATACTCAATCCCAGAAAACAACTATATTTGGTGAGCGGCTTGCTTAGGTAAAGGGACTTGTTACCCATTATGAAGGTCACAACCAATTGATTGATTTACTAGATGCAAGAAGCATCACTCGCCTTGCAGCTTTCTATTAAATTACCAATCAGTTGGTGATGAAACCTGACTAATCCCAATTTGGTACACCTGATAGTTAATCATTGATCAACTATCAGATGCCCCCATTTCGTTGTCAACTCTGCCCAATGAGATCTTAAGCATTCACCCGGATTGATCCCTGATGGATCAAAACCAGGCAAATTATCTAAAATCCCCCAAACATTATTAACCCAAAATTGGGGTCAACCAATATAAAATTACTCGCTATAGGAAATTATCCTCTATGATCCATGTTAATCTAGATGGCAGGAAATGAGGGCAAAAATCCCAACACATCCCCTATCTTGCCTAGATTTCCAGAGAGAATAGGATCAGGGCAGGAGAATACTGCCTCAGACACCAGGTTGAATACTATTTGATTTCTAGCGGAGCACAGTCAATCTGTACTCAACACTGCTCAGGACAACCTTCAGCATGCGGTTCTCTTCCTCTTTCTCCTTGCTACTGCCTACTCAGAGTGCTTTCCCCATGACCTTCTGCCATGCCGGGCTGATTGATTTACTTGTGACAATACTGATCCTAGGATCTAGTTTTCCCACCATCAGAGCATATGATCCGCTGTCATATTCAGGATTTTTGGTCCAGTATCCTCGATTTCCTGTTTTTCCTCATCATCCTCAACAAGAGATTTGTGCCATTGATGTTCATTTCATGGCACAATTAAGAATGCTCATTCATGTTCACTCTTGTTATTTTCTCATAATAACTTCTTGGCTCATATAATTCTTATTTCTTCTCTGTAGAGTTTATCCCATTAATTTTGGGATAAAGTTCTCCAAAAATAAGAGCTTAATTGATTCTGAAGTGCATAATGTCAACTATTATAAAAGTCCGACATCCCCCCTCTCATCCAGCTCATATGTCAAATTCAGAGTCTCAGTATCAACAACTGCTCAACAGCATGTCTATAAAGACCTTTGGCTCTACCATCTGATGAGTCAATCTGCGAGACAGAACCTCTTCTATGGTCCTAGGACTCATACTCCCAGTCAAGTACCCATGGCCAGTCCTTCCAAGGAATTACCAGAAACAGTAACCAACCCTACAAAAACAGGTTAGCAATTGTATTAAATGATGCGTGACCAATCCTTTTTCTGTTGTCAATTCTTGAGCTAGATTTCTAAACTCTCCTGAATTTTAACCATTCACAGATACTCCTACAATTATCATTGAACCTCATGAAGCAATGCCCTCTGCTCTTGTATGATCATTTCTCACCAGATCTGACTTGCTTCTGGAGTTCCTTTTCTGACTTGGCCAGTTTTACACGCCAGCTGTTATGTCAACTGAACTATCCATCATAAATCGCGAACATTTTGAACTACCCTATGCAGAATTAAGGACCCAATTAACCAAGGATCAATTCATAGCTCTGAACCCCTCCAATCTTGAAAAAATCCTTGATCGAGACGTTGCAGACTATGCTCTTCAATTTTCCATCCAAGTTCTTTGAAGTTGGGCCACGAAGCTTTAAGGCTTACCCATCTTCCATCGCTAATTATGCTTTTGCTTCCAAGAAGCTTGTAGTCATTATTAGCAGTATGCCATTTGCTCCCTGCACAACTATCTCATTCCTGGAACATCCCATCAGTATCTTCCCTGATGGCTCTAATAGGGGCATGATTTGGCAACCCCCACCTAGTATCCCTTGCTTGATGCCAGCCCATATGTCCAATATTCTTGATGAAGCCTGTTGGCAGGAACTCAAGACCAATCTTATGGCTCTGGTGGCATATCAGGATTACTCGGGGTTATTTGCCAACTGCCTCTTCTTGTTTTGTTGCTTCCCTCCCTGATCCAGGGTATTGCGTTTGGCAAGTACTGACATTTACATATCTCTTCCCCTAGTCGTGTTTTAACAGGGATAAGCCTCCGCTCAATGAACTTGGCTTTGATTAGGTCTAGCCCTTGCTAGCATCCAACCTCACATAGATTTTGACAGCTTGTTTACTCCTAATTTGATACATCCTCCCTCCCCAAGAGGTGACATAGGCAGAGTCAACCCTGAGCCAAGGATAACTAATAAAAAATCTAAATATATCGATTTCTATGAATTTTCTAAAATTTCACTATATTTTTATCAAAATTTTATCTTTCTTCTTCTTTTTTATATGGGACTTGACCTTCGCTCAGTTCAGCGGTCCATCCTTTCATTTATTTCCCCCTACTGGTTCTGAAGTATACTTAGACCTACCAGTTTTTTATGGTTCAGAGGTCTTATTTTATAAGACTTTACCATCTAGTTTTGTTCATCGGTCCTTTTTTTGGACTTAAAAAATCATTAGGACATAACCATCTTAATGGTTTAGCGGTCCTTTGGGAACATTCTTTTTATTATTTTTTCCATCAATCCACTGTTTTAAACACTTAGCATGGCTTTGATTCACTATCCTTCCATCCAAGAGGTTCTTGATGGGGTAGGCATCTGTACCTGACTTAGTGATAATCTCAAAAAGACCCAACCACAACGCATCTAGCTTGTTTCTTCTCCTGAAACCATGCTTATTGAAATAGGAAACTTTTTCGCCTATTTTTATTTTAATAAGGCCAGTCAGTTCTTATCATCCATCAGATTTACTATGTCCTTTTCTTTAAGGTTGTAGTGAATGCTTGCAATTGATTTCAATCAAGATAATTCACAATCAGATCAGGTACTGCTCAGCATACATCCCAGATGTTGGTTCCAACTTCAAATAGTAAATTAGCGGCACGCGTCCCTCCTTCAATATAGCAACTCAAAGGGCACTTTTACCATCACCATATGATGACTTATGTTGTATGTAAATGTCTTTGAACTAAGGTACATTCCTCATGAAGAAGTTCTTCCTGCGACCAGCTTCCTCAGTGTGTAGCCAGCATTCCATTGGCCCGTTCTACCAGTCCATTTGTCTCTGGCTGGTAAGGTACAGACATGAATCCTTGGATCCTTCATTATTTTTATTAAATTGCAGTATCACATGAAACATGAAATTTGTTCCATTATTGCTCAACAAGACCTGCGGGCATCCATGTCAATATACTACTTGATCCAGGATAAAGCTTGAAGTGCTTGTTGCATCTACTTTCGCCAGGGTCTTTGTCTTAACCCATCTCGTCAGATGGTCGATTGCAACTATGATGTATTTGACTCCCCTGGTACTCATGGTTTCTGGTCCCATCACATCAATGGACACCATGTGCCAAGAAAATCCAGGGCGGACCAGTCAGTATCCAGTTGTGTTCAGGTGAGGCTTAGCAACTGGCACTCCACACAACAAACCAGATAATCCGCTACATCATAGTTGATGTAATCCCAGCATTAATACTGGCAAATGTGATTGATTGTCTTCCTCAGGCCTCCATGCCTGACAACCTTATGAGCAGCTTGAAAGATACCTGCTTGTTCCAATGGCTTTGGAAATAGTAATTGTTTCACATCAATCATCTTAAAAACTTGCCCATCCATGGTCTCAGTGTTTTCCAACGCTTTCAAAGTGCAGCTTGGATTTCTCAGAACTTGTTCCTGATTTCTCCATCAACAATTCTCTGGAATAACTAATCCGCCTGCTGGTATAACACCTGGATCAATAGTAACCTGGATAAGCCATCCACATTCTGATGAGAAGCTCCATCTTGGTGGACTATCTCATAATCATAAGCATGTAGCTCTAATGCCCATCAGGCCAGTTGTCCTTCAGGTTCTCTTAAATTGTGTATCCAACGCAATGAGGAGTGGTCCATCACCACTTCGAAGTGCATTACATGAATATACACCCAAAACTGTTTACAGGCATAAATTACCATTAGGCATTCATGCTCAGTCATGGTGCAAATCCCTCTCAGCTTCTGAGAGCGTTTGACTCACATACTCTACCAGATGTTAATCCCCAAATCCATCCACTTGGTTCTGGACAACACCAATTACTATTAACAAAGCATTGGTCTATATTATAAATTCTCGATTATAATTTGGATATTTCAAAGTCAGAGAATCTATTAAATACCGGTTAATTCATTTAAAAAACTTTGGGCCTCTTCACTCCAATATTCCTTTTTTTGGATCACTCAGCAAATGGAAGAGGGGCTCGGTGATTCTTACAAAGTTTTAAATAAATCTTTGATAGTACCACTATTCCAAGGATCACTTGGATATCTTGGACACTCTTCAGTACAGCCATTAACTCTATGGCTTCAATTTTCTGGGCTTGTGGCCGAAGTCCACTAGAGTTGATTACAAATCCCAGATTTAACTCTTTCTTAAACAAGTTGAACTTCCTCAGCTTGACCTTCAGGTTAGCCATAGATAGTCGCTTGAAAGCTTCCTTCAAGTGGTGTAAATGGTCGGTATATGTCTTACTGAACAAATATATATCATCCAAGTACACCAGGAGCATGAAGAAACTTCAAGTCATTCAATATGGCGTCAATGGCTCTTTGGAACGTCATAGCGCATTACATAGACCTTGAGGCATTCTAGTTATTTGATAATGCCCCTGCGCAGTGATAATTAGGAACTTCTCTTGGTCTTCCCTTGGCAAATTAATTTGCCAATATTCAGATATTAGATCCATTGTGGAGAAATACCTCGCTTCACCCAATCAATCTAGAGCACAGTCAATTTGTGGTAGTGGATACAATTCCCTCTTGGTAATCTTATTCAGCTTCCAATAATTGATCACCACCTGATTAGAGCTGTCCTTTATATTCACAATAAGGATATGGCTCACCCAGGGACTCAATAGAACTAGAAGCCCATGATTCACTAGTTTACTGATTTCTTCCTCCACTATCGCTTCAGCTGCCTTTGATCATCAAATTGGTCTCATCCTTATTGGCAATTTTCCCTGGTATCAACTTTATGGATCAATTACTCATGCATCCCAAATTGTGGTCATCTTGGGCGAATACTTCCTGATACTTGTCAGATAATTTGAGCACCTGCTCCTGCTGTCTGTCCATCAGATCAGCGAGTTGCTCTCAATTGACCAATAGATTGATACTTTCAGTCACCCCTGCCAGTAATCCCATTTCATTGAGGGTCCCAAAAATCGTGGAATTCGCTTAATTCCGCCATTGGGGCTAGAAGAACAAACATGATGATCTGATTCTTCTCAATCTTTATCAGTTTTTCACTCAAATTTGCCAATAGAACTTGAATTTCTCCATAGCCCAACATAATTATTCCATGAGCCACCCAAGGCTCTACTCTGGACTTCTTCCAGGGGCTTCCAACTTCTCCATTCAGCATCTCAGGTTTCTCCAATGTCAACCCCCATGTTGACTATGATCTGCAATACTGGAATTATGGTCCTTAAATTCTTTATCCTCAACGGGATTCCCCAATTTTCCATGACTTCCATCGGATTTCTCGTCACTTTTGGCCAGCTAATTGGTAACAAATCAGGACAATGCCATCATTGTAGATCAGATTGATGAAGTTATTACTCCTAGTCAGTAGAGCTTCCCAATCTTTTTGGTAAACCAATGGTAACGTCTGAACCAATATGGTCAACGTATCATCTTCAAAGTTACATTTAAACAAATACTTCCCTAGAAACTCCATCCCAATCAGAATATTTTAGTTTTGGTTGGCCAAAACTATTGCTGGAGCGGATACCACTAAAGATCCAAATTGGAGTGGCAAAACACTATATGCTCCACAGGAGATGGTAGTCTTTGGCCAGGATGTCCCATATTCTTTCTTTTGTTTCAAATCAGGCGTGATCCTCATCTTATTCACCAGCTTGGTTGAGACAATAATGATAAGTTATCTACTGTCAACTATCATCCGCACCATACTTAATTAACCAGTATACCTATATATTTACACTAAGAGATTTATAAAATTGTATTTACTGAGTGTATAGTGGCATTAATTGCTGAATCGAGGGTGTGAATTAATTGCACTGATAGATCAGGAAGCGATTCCTTAATTGCTCTAAGGGGGATAGACAGGTTTGCCGCATCTAACTTGACCTCAGTCAATCCTTCTGGATATTCCATGGCTCAAATCTTGTCTGACAGTTGTTGCGCATATGGCCAAGCAACTTCCTAAATTAGCTTGGGGTCTTACCCTTCTCTCCATATCTGGTTACTGCGTTCAAATATAAATTTTTCATCTTGATATAGTATATCCTGCGCATCATAATTGACAAACAGATCACTATTGTCAATTTCTTCATGCATAATATTGGGGTGAACAGGGTTTTCCGCAGCTCTAGACTGTTCCTCATCTAGACCATGAGCCCTTTCTACCAACTCCTGTGTAGGTTTGGAATCTTTCATTTGGACCACATTTATCTATTACTCAGGCTTCTTGCATTGAACAGAGAAGTATCTTCTTCCTCTGCACTGGTAATAGAATTTTTCTTTCTTATCAACCCACTTGAACTCCTTGGGATAATTTTCCAGCACGGTTTGATTATTGGTCTCTTAGCGCCCTCAATCCCCTTTATAGGATTCAAATTTTGTACTGGACTCACTTTGAAACTTCTATTTGGAGTATCAAATGTAGCTCCTATTATTTTCAAATGATCCTCATCTGCGAGGTGGTAATATTGATAGAAAACATGGAAGACATCATTTGTTGTAAATTGTAATAGGGCTGAAGGGCCACTTGCAATGCGATCCATGCATCAAAATTATCCAGTACTTTCGCTCTGACCAAAATCTATGATTCCTGGTAGAAACAATGGTGAAACTTGCTAAGGATTCGTCCTTCTGGAATTAAATTCACATGAAATCTTACTTGAGATTTGACATGCACATGGGACTTCCAAATTCTTTCATAATGGTTGCCTTGGCCTCTGAGTATGACCAGATGTCCCCCTCTAGATGGGGTAACATTAGGTTTTGACAATAGGTGTCTAAACAGTTCATCAACACCAATGTCTTTTGTCAATTGCCGTACACAAACATGTCATATCAAATAATTGGAAAAATGCAGGAGCTTTATCCCAAGGAATGTAGGTAATTTCTGCATCACTATAAATTTTTCAAAATTTCTCTAGCCACCATTCTTGTTTTGGCTACTTGGCAAACTTGAGGAGTGATTTTGGGATTCATCTCGAAATAGCTGTGAATGCAGTTGGCATATTTCGTGGAATACTAGCCTTCCCCACTGGAGTTCTTATGTCCTCTCTTTGGCGTTGGTTGCGGCATAGGGCATACATTCTCACTTATGAGTCTTTTAATCTAATTTATTGCGGGGAAGGTAGACCATGGGATAGACACTTCCGAATATGACTCAGGACAAAATAAACTTAGTACTGGGGGAGGCACCCCAGAGAAGCGATGCTATGTCTTGTTGCCAGCGGGAACGCCACTTATGGGGAGGAGGAGGGAACGTGTGAAGGGGCCGTAGCCACTATTGAGCACGTGTGGAGGAAGGGGTCTGATTTGATGAACCAGACTGGGAACCAGGAAGAGACCAGCTGTCAGCGACGCGGTGGGAGGTATCCAAGCATCCACGCTTGAAAGTGGTCCACCAAATGAGACTGGAATCTGTGGACAGTTTCTGGGAGGGTGAGGGTGGAGCCTGCGATGGCATCTAAGACAATAGTGTGGATGGTCCACATGGCGATTGCAACCACCAGAGCACGGAGGGAGGGTGGAAGGGAGGAGGCCATTGATAGAGCAAAGATATCTCTTGACAGACTGAAGGGATGCGTTTGATCCTGGCCAAGCAGACGTTGAACTTCGCGTCATATCACTTTAGAGGTGGGGCACTTCTCCAGGCGGTGGAACAGCGTTCCATACTGGCCGCACATGACACAGGATGAGTGTAAAGCATTAGAGCGCTCAGCTGTATGATACACCCGCCTCAGGCAGCGCCACACATGGGAGCGGACTTGAGGCTGCAATAGAGGGTGATGTACATATTTCCAGATTGTTTTTTGGGTCTCAATGGAATAAGGGATGTCCATCATGTCCAGGTAGTACATCCTGGATAGGACATGGGGCCGAATGGAAATCACGCCATCATGGATGGGTAGCCCCTGTACCTCTTGTGTGAACTGAGGAGAGGGGCGGCCTCTTTGGGTTGTATGTCTACTAATATGAATTCTTTACTCTGCGCTCCGCATGGAGAGTAGGATTCGTTTGTAGTGGGTTTTTGTCCCGTGAGGACCTGTGGCCGATGTGTGTGATGCGAGGTATTTCATCAGGGAGTGGGGGTTCGATGGATTGTTGAGGCCCAAGGCTCGGGAGAAGTTGGAGCAGGCTGCGTGTGACCAGTGTTGGGATGGGAGTGTAGGAGCGGTGACGGCCGTGATCCATGTGCCCAGGATCTTGGCAGCATGGGCTTTGAAGTCAAGCAGGCCCATGCCACCATGATGATGAGGGCCAAACATGACCTCTAGCCACACTAGTGGAGGGCGGCCTGACCAAAGCCATCCTTGTAGCAAGGCATACAAGGATTTGAAGAAGCTTGGGGAGAAGGGGATGGCGTAGCTCTGAACCAGACTTTGGATAGGAGCATAGAGTTGACAAGAACAACCCTGCCAGTGAGGGTAGTAGGGTGGGCTCTGAGAGAGGCGATTCACTTCGTCACATTGTCCAGAATACGGCACTCCATTACTGCTGACGCGTATCTGCCTGCCTCCATCCACATGCCCAGATGGCGCACCGGTCCTATGGTAGGACTTGGCACAAAGGGGAGCACCAGTGGAGCAGTGTGTGTTGAGTTAGTAAGGCGTGGACATGGGCGAGCAGATGGGCCAGGTTGGGAACTAATTGCTGGGGTCCAGCAGTTCTGAAACTGACCAAGGAGGATGATTTTGGTTTTGGAGGCGTTCAGTGCCACGTTGCTTACCCGGGAATATTCCTGGATGAGAGCTTCAAGCGCGCATGCATCTTGATTAAAAGACACCCCAACCACACAATCATCTGTGAATGCCAATATCTTGACTGGGGCTTGGCCTGGCACGTGGACCCCAGTGAGTTGGGCATTCATATTTTGCAGTAGTGGGTCAAGGCTGAAGTTGTATAAGAGTGGGCTGAGGGGGTCCCCTTGTCGCAAGCCCCTTTAAGGGCGGACTACTTCCGTTAGGAAGCCTGGGCCACGCACTGCCATTGTTGCAGATTCCGTGAGCAGCATCACCCAGTTGATGAAATGGGGGGTAGGCGGAATTGATGGAGGCAGGCCCTTAGGTATTCCCAGTTTACTCTATCATAGGCATCTTGTTGGTCCAAGAATACAAGTGCCCCAGAGGCTGTGGACTGACATACATTAGCCATAGAGTGCACGTTATCCAAAATCGACCTTCTGGGGATGAAAACAAATTGTTCTGGGGAGATGATGGCAGATGCTAGAGTCCCTATTCGGTTAGCCATGATTTTTGTTAAAATTTTGGTGTCTGTGTTTGTTAGAGAAATGGGGCACCATTTGGCTAAGTCAAGCTTATCCCCTTTCTTGAAGAGTGTGACAGTAAAGGCCTCATGTCCTCCTGGTAGGAGGCACGTTTCCAACAGGCTTGGTTAAGTGTAGCAGGCAGAAGTGGGGATATATATTTGAAATATTTTTTGTAGAACTCATATGGAATGCCATCTGGGCCTGGGCATTTTTGGTTTGGCGCACCTTGAATGGCTGTTCATAATTCGTTTGGAGTAATTAAATTCATTATTTCTGGGTATCAGAAAATGGTGTGGATATGAGCTCAGTCGAGAAATTCTGCCACTTTGGCTGGCTGAATAGGTTTGGCTCAGTACAACTCAGAGTAATATTTTTACATTTAGATTGCCACTTTGGCCAGTGTATCCATAATAGAATTATCCGATCTTCACACCTGTGTGCAGGCCACGCTCTGGCGTGGTGCGAAAATTTTTTAAAGAAATATGCGGTGCACTTGTCACCTTTTGTGATGCATGTGGCCCTGTACTGAACACAAACCCAATGTTTGTGTTGCCTTTCAAGTGCGTTGAGGTGGGCGGCTGCCTCCGCCCACTTCCAGCCCCATGCATGGCTGTATCCTGTAGCTGGAATATTGGACTCCAAGTGTGCCAATTCTGCCAGAGCACACGAGATAACCGCTGATGTGGCTCATGAGCATCTGGAGGAGAGATGGCGAGAGTGGCGGATGGTGTCCTCTTTGAAAGTTGCCCATGTGGAAATGGGGGTCCGCGTAAAATGTTGCAACAAACTTTTATGCTAAAGTTGCCTCTTCCACCCATGTGGAAAATCCTGGTGACGCGAGCTCAGGGGGGCGGATTTTGCACTAATGTGGGGCCTTAGCAACTGTGACAGGTAGGTGGTAGGTTATCAAGACCAGTCAGTGGTCAGAGAATTCCATTTTTGTTGTTTTGAAGTGGGAGATGTGGGGTTGGAATTTCGCCGGCATTAGAATAAGGTCGATGTGGGTCATGGACCTTAATTGGCCGTTGTGGATGTGGGGATGCATCATGTTTTCAAGCAGTGGGGCATACAGCAGCAGTGCATCCATTAACCCAAGGGTGGCCTTTAGAACGCGTAGTTCTATGTGACCCTGTGGGGCGTGGGGTGAGGGAGGCCACCGGTCCATTGGTGAGGTTAGCCAACAGTTCATGTCACCAACTAGGAAAAAATCAGGGGGTAGCAGGAGGGTTTTGACTGACGAGAAAAATTCCTGACGCTTGTGTGCACCATTTGGGTATAGATGTTGATGATTGCGTGCGCAACATCAGCCCATGAGAAGGTGACAATGAGCACTCGGCCATTTAGGAATGTTTCTGAGGATATGAATTTAAAAAATTATTTTCCTGAATTAGCACCCCACAGTGCTTTGACCAAAAGGATAGGGATGGGAGGAGCATTGTTTTCCAAGTTTCCTCGGAACCTCGTGGACAGTGGGACTCCTGGATGGCTAGGATATCCACGGGTAAATTGTGTTGTAAAAAACTCTGTTTCCTAGCCCGGGATGGGGAGGCCTTGAGTCTGGCAATATTCAACGTTCCTAAAGTGAAGGTTTCCCCCATCGCACCTTAGGTGTGAGGGGTGGGCCCCTGGTCCCACCAGCCTCTTCTAGGTCCCCACGGGCTTTCACAGCAGTGTGGGTATTAGTAGCAACACTATTGGAGTTTTTGTTGATTTTTGCAGAAAGAGTTGCGTTGGCTTTGGCCTTCGCTTTTTGGTTTCACAACGCCGGACAAATTCTTACAGTGCGGATGAGTTCAGTGCACCGTTGAATGGGTCAAAATTTTTTTTCAGTTAGGATAGGTCCCAAGTCAGTTTTGACTGGAGCTTGGGTGCAACGATTGGGTGAGATCAAGTCTCCCATCGGATCCTCAGAATGAGTGGCTCACTTGGCATGGGCTTCCCAATCTGATTGGTTGATGGATTCCCGAGTTGCTTCTGCCACAAAGAATTCCATGTCCTCCTTGCGTTGTAAGTATGGGATAGCGGTGGAGGCCTTGGCCATTTCCTTGGCTGCGGCCCTATGGGCCTGCTTGGACTTCTTCCATTCTTGCGGGGAGATAGGCTTTACCAATAGCTAGCAGCCTTGTGCTCCCCACGGGAAAGCCTCCTTGGTGCTTGTGGTTGGTTCATAGTGCGCCTCCCCATTGGCCATGGCCGCTGAGGGGTGCTCTTGGAATGTGATGCCCTCCTTGATGGGGCACATGTGCGCCTTATGGCTGAACGCATCACAGTGGGTGCAAATGGGGGGCGCGCTGTCCACGGTCACCTGGAATGGGTGGGTGGTATGCCCTGTGATATCAATAAAAGTGGAGTGCGGGATCTGGGTTAGGTCCTTCACGATCTCCTCAGTTGGGGTCAGAACTGCGATGGCTTTGCTGGTGCACAGGTGTGGCATCAGCGTGAAGCGTTGCATTTTGAAAGATTGTATTTTGCCATATACGGCGAGACCATCTTTCAGGTGTTGTTCTAAAATGTCACATTTTACCATAGTAGGCAAAAAGTCAAATGTGAGGAAAATTTGGTTTGATTTTGTCCATCTGGTGCGTTTGGTTTTGACGACCCATTGCCCTTCAGGGAGGTTGACCACTATGCGCACCACTGCAGCCTCATCTGCTGCTTTTCTGCTTTCAAAACCTAGGTCCAGACAACCGCGTGACATGGAGTAAGGTGCAACGTACACTGCAGTCGGGAAACTTTTGTGTACATCTTCACAAAAATTTTCCCATAAGGCCATTTTTTGGATGTCCAGATACACGCGGACTCTGAATTCCACCAACAAAATTGGTTGGGAGTGTAGCGTGCTGATGTACTGGTTGCATCGTGCTTGCCATGTGAGTATCTCTGGGGAAATTGTGACTGCCAGTTTTAAAGATTTTTGTCTATCCTGCCAGATTCTCCAGGGCGTTTTCAAACGTTGGAGGCCGTGGGCCTTCCACCTGCCCCTCTTACCTTGCTTGCCCAACTGCTCCCTGACATGGGCGCAGACTAATCTCCTCTGTGAGATTATCAAACTAGATTCAGTCTTGAATTGAATAGGTTGCAAAAGTGATTGCAACGAGAAAGAAAAGTTTCCACTTCTTGAGTCTTAAACTCTTTAACTTGCTTAATCAGCCACACTATATCTGCACTGAATGACTATAAGAAATGTGATCTGCTTCATGTTCTGTTTTCTTAAATAAAATTTCTTGAACAAAATCTCCTTCCTTTTTCTTTAATGACATTATTTCCTAGTAACTCATTGCCAAAATTAGAGACATCTTTGACTACTTCCTCAAAATTGGTGATTATCACCTCCAAGGAAGCAAATTCTCAATGATCAGCAGAATTCAAGGCATTCTTGTTGATGGTTGCAACTCTTTCAAGAGTTTTCTTAATGCATCTTTTTTATGACATCTTGTCCTAGTGTATTTTACTCAACTACAACCACCTGTATTGAGCACCATTTGTAAGATTATGGCTCTTCGATGCTCAAAAAAAAGATTAGCCCCTAAGTTGATAACTCCACACGTTCAGTTTGTTCACTCTTTGCGTTGTCTGATGATATATATACAATTGACGATAATATGTGACTATTATCCATAGTTGAATAGATCACTAGTTTCTGGTCCAACTCTTGAATGGTAAAACTCCTCAAAATACTATAGATGTCGTTTTAGGGATTTATTCCCTTATCCGCCTAACTTGGTCCATGCTTAGATACCAGTTTACGGCCGTTCCTCTGGTGCCATGAAGTTGGTAGGAATTCCCATCTCAGCTCAGCTTCTCTTCTCAGGATCCATGATCCTTATTCTTTGTCCTTTTCAAAGCGTCCCCAATTAAAGCATGCAGCAATAATTTCCTTGAAGAAGAATAGAACTAATAATGAATTCTGCTAAAACTGTTTTTTATGTGAATTGTCAGGGGAATTTATAGAGAGAATTAAGTGCCCAACCCTCAGTTGGCGCACTAGATATGAAACGGCAACTGTTGCCATTGAATTACCCTTCATCGTCTCATCAGCGATTATCTTCCCCATCCTGGCTAAGATTCCATCATTAACATCCTTAGGGCCTAAAATGGAAAGAGTCAGAAAACGTGTCCCTAACGTTTTATACTCAATCCCAGAAAACAACTATATTTGGTGAGCGGCTTGCTTAGGTAAAAGGACTTGTTACCCATTAAGAAGGTCACAAACCAACTGATTGATTTACTAGATGCAAGAAGCATCACTCGCCTTGCAGCTTTCTATTAAATTCCCAATCAGTTGGTGATGAAACCTAACTAATCCCAATTTGTACACCTGATAGTTAATCATTGATCAACTATCAGATGCCCCCATTTCGTTATCAACTCTTCCCAATGAGATCCTAAGAATTCACCAAAATTAATCCCTAATGGTACTGAACCAGGCGAATTATCTAAAATCCCCCAAACATTATTAACTCAAATTGGGATCTACCAATATTTTATAAAAAGCTATAGGGAAATATCCCATAGTGATCCATGTTAATCTAGATGGCTGGAAATTTGGGAAAAAATCCCATCAATGGATGACGCTATCACCGCTGTCATCTCTGCATTAGGATTATACTCCAAGGTTTAACTGATTATTATTGAACAGAAGAACGGGTTTACTTGAATCCAGGAAATCAAGGAAGCACTTAACGAGATCCCTGCATTGTCTCTACACTCCAAGGCTACCTCTTTGGATCCTTTGAAACATCCCCAAGTCCATGTGGTCAAAAACTAAAAAAATCCTTAAACTAAATGCACCTACTGTAACAGTTTCAGACATAGCGACAAGACCTTATGGAAAAAACTTTCCAAGGATTTGGGAAAAGGGATGTCAGCATGAAACGCCTCGTCCTTCATGCTGACATCCCTAATACGCTACAAGAACCCTCCATAACCTTAAACAATCCTGGAGCTATTGTATGCGAAAAAGAAAATTTTGGTCTCTGTTGATAATAAATGAATTGATACTGCTTACTTCTATTCCAATGACTCTCCCATGTTTCTCACGCTACCCCTCCAATTTTAGAAACCTGGTACCTGCATCACAGTTTGAGTTCATAAGATCCTGGTCCTCGCCATAGTTGACAGTGGCTCCCCTTTAAACGTCATATTGTCCAAGTTATTGAAGTGCATCAAGACTGCTCTGGACTTGCCCCACTATATGGAGTACAGCATGGATGGCCCACAATGTACTAGATCTATAGGGACCTATTCTTCTCTAACTATACAGTTTGGAAAGCTCACTGTAAATACCCCCACTGTTGCGCTAGATAACCATATCTATGACCTGCTCCTTGGGACTCAATTCCTTAAGAATACTCAGCAGTAGTCCATTATGATGTCAGCTTTTCATCCCTACTAGGGCATCAGATTCCCTGATCTTTGAAAACTCTCACAATTCTAAGATGGAGGTCAAGTCATAAGCCTGCTTACTGGAGAGTGAGGGCCAAATTTCTTGGCTTGAATATCATGTAAGGGGCTCTCAAGTCTGAATGCCCTCCTCTGCTGTTGATGGGCAAAGGCATGCCAATATAATTACCTAGGGAGACTAAAATACCTCCAACGTCCCAATTCATTGCTGACACCCAAATCCAAGTTAACATCTCTTCTGGATACCTAATAGAAATCAGAGGCCTAGATAAACATCCGCCAAGGAGGTGCTAACCAGCCGGGAATTCTAGATCCAGCTTATGCTGGATCTATATTAGTGTTGTTGGCTCTCCTTATCAACAAACCCAAAATAGTAGACCCAAACAGTCCCGCTGCCTATATACGCCTCCTACCAGTGGAGGCTGTTGACAATGTCCATAGTTTTGGGAGCTTAAGGAACTTTAGTTTGGAAACACTCCCATTGGTGGGACTGGTTGACACCAGTATTGGAAAGGACCTCACTTATGACAAACAGCGCAAAGAGCAAGAGTTGTCTGAGGAGTATTCAGACCTATTTTTGGCCTCAACCTATGAATTCAGGAGAATGAACGAATTCCTACATCACGTAAAGACTGGGTACGCTCCTCTCTTATGGTCCTAACCTTACCGCAAGAGCAAGGTTGAAGAATCCTAGGTGGCGGTGGAGCTCAGACGGCTACTTGGCGCCAGACTCCTAGTGCCTTTGCGCAGCCCTTGGGCCTTTCCTTTTATGATGGTTTGGAAGGAAGTCAGAAGCCACCAGGTTGTGATGGACTATTGACAGCTCAACTCCATCACCAAGAAGTACATTTAAGCTCTGCCTCAAATAGATAGTTCCTTCCATCTTCTTGGCGGATTGAGATGTTTTCTTCAATGGACTTTTCTAGCGGATATTGACAAGTGGAGATCGCCCCTGAAGACTGGGCCAAGTGCGCATTCATATTTAGTGAGGGAATATTCAAGCCCGCAAGGATGAACCAGGGCCTCTGCAACGCCTCGGCCACTTTTCAATGCACCATGAACAGGATCATCAGGGACTCGTAGTTTTTGTGCGTCCACATCTACTAGATGGCATTTTTGTTTTCTCATAAACCTTTAATGGACACGTCAAGCATCTCAGGAAGTTTTCAATTGGCTCTGGAAGGATTTTATTAAGCTTATACTTCGAAGGGCTCTTTTTCCAGTCAGAAATGGAGTTTCTAGGACACAAAGCTTAAAAAGATGGCATCCAGCCTATACCAGACAAAGTCAATGCCATAAGAAAAGATGTCACGCCCCCAGAGCTTAAGGTTATACAGGTGTTACTAGGCATAGTGGGCTATTATTGTCAGTTTATCCCCGGTTTGCTGACCTAGCTGAGCTATTATCTACCTCCTTCAGAAGAATGTGCCATTTATATGGCGGCCTGAACAAGAACAGACTTATGATGCCTTGAGAACTTCTCTATGTACTAAACCATTCTAGTCCACCCACATTTTGACCAACCCTTCTTATTGTTTAAAGATGTGAGAAATGTCGCCGTTGGGTCCATCCTAGCCCAACATGATAAAGATCAAGTTGACCATCCAGTAGCCTATTTTAGTAAGACACTGAGTAAGGCTAAATAGAACTACAGCTTTACTATGAGGGTATGACAGTCTGTCTTGCTAGTGATCAAACAATTTTGGCCTTATCTCTATAGGACCCACTTTATCATTGTCACTGATCATTCCTCACTCTGGTGGCTCCAGCAGATGGAGGACCCGGATGGCTGCTTAGCCAGATGGGCCTTATGACTAGAGAGCTATGATTTCAACATTTTCCATGGTCGGACATGATTCACCAAAACACCAATGGCCTCTTCAAGATGCCAGTGCTAGCAGCCTTGACACCTGAGGAGGACTGACTGTAAGATCTAATTGGCCAGCCTGAGCGATGAAAGTTGTAAAACTCCTGAGATCCAAACTAAACTACAAAAAGATGACCTGAGACAATTAATTTACAGTGGGAATGCTGTACAAGACGATTGGCAAAAAGTGGCTCCATTATACTTGCGCTTTTCCTAAACCAATGTTATCTTGAAGGACACAAAACCATGGGGCAAGGGCAGTGAAAAGAACTTGTGATTGAATAAAGAAAAAGCTATTTGGGTCAAATGGTTGTAACCATCCAGAAAGTTCTAGAGGCTTGTATGACTTGTTAATCTTAATATCAAGCTAGTCCCCTGTACCAACATTCAGTTGTGGCTCCATCAAGTCCCTTTAATGGCATCATCGTTGATGTGATGAGCCCTCTGCCTACCAGTTAAATGGCCCTAAATATATCCTATAGCCGTGGACCATTTGACCAAATTGGTTGAAAAATTTATGTTCCCACTGACACCATAAAAGCCACAGAAAATATTCCTTATCTGATCTATTTTTACTCAGCATGGATGCCCGCAGACTCTACTTTTTGGACAATGGGCTTAATTACAACTCATAGGTAGCGCAAGGACTAACTTCGTTTTATTGGGACTAACCAGAGTTTTACCGCTCCTTATAATCCCTCAACCAATTTTGTGGTGGAACGTGATAATGGTCACTAATTTCTAATTTGTGGAATATGGCCAACTCTGACTCTACGCACTGGAACCACTATCTAACCAGTGCTTTGCAAGCTTACCAAATAAGTTACCATCAAATAATCAAGTTTTCCCCCTTCAAAACTCTATATGGGTTTACCCTCGACTACTAGGTAGCGTTCAACCTCTACTTTATAACTCAATGCCTTGAGAACTCTAATATGACCATGATGTCCTTAGCTGATGAGATTACCTGGCTTTAAGCCCTAGCCACTCAGGGAGTTGCCACCATTACAGAAAGGAATACATTCCAATTTAATGTCAGCTGACCTCTTACCAATAAAATTATTAGGTGACCTAGTTATTTTTTATCACCGTTGACTTTGAGGTTGACAGAATAAGCTTGTCGTTCTTTGGTCTGGACCCTACAAGTCATTCATTAGGTGAACTCTTAATACTCCATTGCTGACGCCAATCAGAGGACAGTGATAAACCGAGTACATGGCTGATTCCTATGACCTTATACCCCACTCTGATAGGATCTTAAGGGGGATAATCAGGGTTCAAAATGATGAGTGAGTTGAGATCCCTACTCTGGAATTGAACCTCAATAAGTTGACACTTGAGTTCTTAAATCAATACCTGTCCTTGAAGGAACTGATGAAGATTTTTAATTAGAAAGCATCACATGCATGAGAATTAATAGAAATGCCTTTTGGAATTGCTCCTCCCCTTCCTGAATCTTAATAGCCGTGACTCCCAACCTTTGATTTCATGGGATGACGTAGAACAATGGGTGTATCAACTAAGTGGCTGATCTGAAAAAATAAAAAAATTCTGAATTACAGGTCCATGGAGAATCTCTTGGCATCGTTTCCCAACTTTCTATAATTACAAATCTTTTTAACTAAATACAGTAGTCTATTTTAACTTCTTTTTTGTCTTTATCAACCGCTATGGTAGTTTTACAGCTCTGACTTCATTTCAAACTCTGGTTACAGTCACGAGAAATGTTATACCAAGAGTCTTATCAATCATCAAGATGAATTGAACAGAATTATAAAAGAGATCCCTGAACCTATTGAGCAATGCTTGATCTGTGCCTATCATAAATCAGATAGGACCTGCCGTATTTTTTTCCATCCCCAATTACAAACAGAATGGCCATGTACTTCACTTTTTAGGTGTATTCATTGTGAGTTTGCCACCGTCCCTTAGGTATAATGTAATTATGCTGGCTGTAGATCACTTAACAAAATACAGCATATTCATCCCTTGTCTGACAGCAACAATAGATGTAAATATAAAACGATTTTTTGCCTGGCATGCTTTTGACTTCTTGGTGTGTCCATAAAACTATTAGCAACAGAGTGCCTCAGTTTACCTCGCGATTTTGTGAGACCCTATGTGTAATTCCAAAGAACAAAATTTTGAAATTCATTGGCCTGTCACCCCAATATAATGGCCAAACAGATTTACCAACCAGTCTTTGGAGAAATATCTTTGATGCCATGATACTGCCTTTCAGGAAACATGAGCAGCTAAAACCCCTCTGTCAAAATTCTCATACAATTTTTCTTTACTCCTCAAATTGGGTGTCTGCAATTTATAGTAACTTATTATACAACCCTTTTTTAATATTAGAACTTAAACGCAAAGTAACATTACATCAGTTGATAATTTTATACATATCTGGAAGGCTCATTAACAGGACCAGAACTAGTTGACTAATATAACCAATGATGCCAAGCGATTTGTGGATAAAAACGGCATAAGGCTCCTAACTACCAGGTAAATGACTTAGTAAGGGTGGACACTGATATCCTGTAACTCAAAGTGCCATATCAGAAACTGGCTTGCAGGTTAGAAGGTCCATTACCTATCACTAAAGTCCTGAACAAAGGAGCCTTTTACCTGGAATTTACCTGCAC
The DNA here is from genome assembly GCA_022478985.1 of Massospora cicadina. Taxonomy (NCBI): domain Eukaryota; kingdom Fungi; phylum Entomophthoromycota; class Entomophthoromycetes; order Entomophthorales; family Entomophthoraceae; genus Massospora; species Massospora cicadina. Next base: position 113,131 of record JAKSZP010010789.1, read on the forward strand.
TTAAAAATCTTTGACTCTTCATGATTCATCACTTTCATCTAAAAAGACAATAAAATTTGGTGGAGTTATATCCATCTTGATGGAAGAGGCATTTAGGATTTTAAGTGTTAAGAATCATAGATACATGACAGGTCAAACGTGGAGTGCACTGCCTGATGTCATGGAAAGGGTACCTGGCTTATGAGAACAGTGGTCCTCACCAGGTATGAAAATTTTTCAGGAGTTGGTTAAAAATTTCCATGAAGCTCAAATGGAAGCACCAGCGCTACCCATAATCATGTTGGCTGCTAATGCATCAATCAAACCCCTAGATTCACATCTGCTATTCCTTTATGAATGACCCAGAGGGAGGAGTGGACCTTGTATTTTTTGGAAAAAAATCAGAAAGTAAGGTTTTCAGTTGCAGCAGCAAGCTGGATGAAACAATGCATCACTTTAGGACTAAGTGAGGCACCAATCCCAGGGACTTACCTTCTATCCAAATTTCTGATTTAGGACAAACTCTAAATGAGAGATGGGTGAAAGATGTTTCCTTCCTTTTAAACCGCTTCACCTCCCAACTAAATTTTAAAGCTCATTACAATTACCATCACTGAAACAACAGAGCAATATATGTTAAAATATCTAACAAATCTGGTTTGACTTTTGAAGTATGTTTACATACATGGTACAAAGGCATATAACCTCCTACCTAACTACATAACCAGAAGCATCACATGTTGTAATAATTTGTATTTGAGGTAAACTTAGGTGATAAAAACTCATATACAAAGGTTACCACAAGAATAAAGTTAGATAAAAAATGGGTTGAAGCGGGAATTAAACGCGCCAATTAATTCCATAATTGCTAGAGCAAAATCATAAGATCACACCCTAAGTTGGAAAATCTAAGTTTGAGGTGGAAAATTGATTCTATAGCATATTCATTCAAGGATACCAATTACCATTTTAGGATGTTGAAACTTTACTAAATGGACTTTTCTCTCTCGTTGCAATCACTAATTGTAACAAATCTTTTTCAAGTCTAGTTAAGTTTGATAATCTATTCAAGGAGATTAGTGTGCAACCAATATCAGGTTGCAGTTTTTCTAGAAAAGTAGAGGGCACAGGATCAGGCTCCATACTGTCCAAAGTTTGTAAACGCCCAGGGACACTGGCAGCCTAGATAAAAATGGCAGTGAATAATTTCCCAGAGATTTTAGCCTGGAAAGCGAAACCAACCAGTTCATTAATACTCCGCATTCCCAGCTCCAGTCATCAGTATAGCACAGGGTTTGAATTTTACTGGATATAAATCAAATGGTAATTTTGGAAAAGTTCTGTGGAGGTGTGCACAACCATTTCCCAGATGCAGTATATTTAACACTGAACTCCATGACCCAAAGATGGTTTGATCTCAGGTTTAAAATAAAAAAGCGCCAGACAAGGCTGCACAGGTGAATGTGGTGGTAGACCTCACAAATGGTCAATGGGTGGTCAAGACAATGTGCATTTGATGGACCAATTCTAACAAAATTTTTTAACCTTCAACTCTCTCCCCACAACAATAAAGCGCTCAGTGCTGGAGCACTACCTCACGGATGGGATTAAAACTATTGGGAACTTTACTCCTTCAAAATGCAACGCTTTACGCTTATGATGGACCAGTGCATGGGCAAAGTAATCACTATGCTCACCCCGTCTGCAGTCATTGTGGCATATTTGACCCAAGTCCTCCACACCACAGTTTTGTTTGTTAATGGGAAGAAATCCTACCTGTTCCACGTCACAGTGGATAGCGCGCCCCCTATCTGCACCTTTTATTGCACTTTTGGCCACAAGGCCCACATATGCCCTGCCAAGGAGGGCATCATGCATTATGAAATCCTCCTCAATGCAATGAGCAGTGTAGACTTCCATTATGAACCAGCTATTGACACTGATGCCTGCTTTCCAAGGGTTGCACAGGGGTGTTACATTCAGGTCAGACCTGTGTCCCCGCAAGAATGCGAAAATTTCAAGCAGGCCCACAGAGAAGCGGCCAAGACAGCGCCCATGGCCGTGTCCATGATCCCACCTGCCCAGACCCAGGATGACATTGAGTAGTTCGCTGCAGAAGTGGCTCATGAATCCATTCACCAATCAGATTGGGCCAACCAACCTGAGGACCCAATGTGTGAGTTGGATTTACCCAAGAAAAAATTACCAAGCCTCAATTAAGAAAGATTCTACCACCCACTTCCCTCCCAAATTTTTGTTGACCTTCAATGATGCACTGCAGGAGCACAGCAATTTCAGAATACGTAACAAATCAGCAAACGCCAAAAACTACTTCTACGTCATCTGTAAAGAATGCGCTCAAAAACGCAAATAGGTTGTTGGGATTTGACCTGCTCCCAATCATTCTAAATCGAATTTCCCTACTTTTCAATACCTCTCTGAATTTTCCTCTAATGGAGCCTTATTTTCCGCCCCCTAATCAATTTGTTAAAAGAAAGCCTATCATCAACTCCCCACCTGATCGACATCAGGATGCCTAAGATCTTGCCAGTGGAGGACGTCGCTGTCCTGAAAGGATTAGAGGAAAACATCGCCTATAAATATCCGCGCCTTTTCTTAAATAAAGTTACGTTTTTATCTCTAACTCGTTTTTAGTTTTATTTATTTCTAGAGCCATTGTACAGCAAGCTCCTCTACGGCTGTCAACTTCCCCAGTTTAATACAATAGGTCCCTCGTCACCTACTATCAAGCTTATATCAAGTTAACAGCACCTACCATTAGAATTCCTGGCTCTCCCCGCTGTCTGCTTGCTGCGGGACCTTTTACCCATCTATTTGGGTACGCTTTGGAGGAACTATTGCCCTCAGCTACCCAATACCAACAAAATAATTGGTTCTCCCTTACAGGTACTCTCCCAAGCTACCTGTTGAATAAATATATTCACAATGGATGA